>ONZH01002719.1:0-24192 GCA_900303285.1 Rhinella marina
GTTAATGAGTTTCACTCCAGATTTATCATTGCGACTTTTTAAAAAAAAGTCGCAAAATAGTCGCAATCTCACTCCAGGAGGAGGGTGGAGTAGGAAAAGTGGAGTAGCTTCTCTAGACAGAAGTGTTAGGTTTAAGGACAAGCCACATTTATCAAACAACCTGTGACGTTTGATAAATGTGGCAGAAAGTACTCCAACACAGACTGAAGCAAAACTGACTTCAAATATTTTCCTAATGATAAATTCCCCCCTGAGTCTTTCTTGATAAGTTCTATGCTTTAGACCTTCCATCATTTTTGTAGCTCTTCTTTGGACCCGTTCTATTTTAGCAATATCCTTTTGCAGGTGAGGTCTCCAGAATTGAACACAGTGTTCCAGATGTGGTCTCACTAGAGCTCTATACAGAGGGATCACAATCTCCCTCTTTCTGCTTGTTATACCTCTAGCTATGCAGCCAAGCATACGATTTGCTTTCCCTACCTCCTGGCTGCATTGGTTACTCATTTTGAGGCTTTCAGAGATGACTACCCCCAAATCCTTCTCTTCTAAGGTCTTTGTTAGCACAGAACTGCTAATACGATACTCAGATAGAGGGTTTCTTCTCCCCAAGTGCATTATTTTACATTTGGAAACATTGAACTGCAGTTTCCATTGTTTTGACCACTTAACATTACCATTACCATAATATGTGAAATCACCATAAGTCCGCTTTCACATGGTCAGTATATTGTCAGTATATTGCATCAGTATTTGTAAGCCAAAACCAGAGTAATAGTATACAGTGCTGCAGAACGACCATTGTATGTTGAAACTATTGTAAGTTGAGTAATTGGTTCCAAAGCCCCAAATTGCTATTAGAGATGAGCAAATCCATTCGCCGCTTCTTATATTCGATACGAATCTTGGAAATTTTCTACTGCGAAGTGAATCCGGATTTTTTTGAGATTCGCTCAGTTAGATTTGAGAATGTTCTTAAAGCTTTCTACGCATTCGCTATGTACTTGTCCGATAAAACTTTATACGCTGATGCGTATGAATTCAGATAATTAGCGAACTTTTACTGTTAGTTTGTTATTCTTGCGGCAAAAAGCCCGGGAAGAAAGCGGTAACCTGACCTAGTGGGAAGGGCTTGCTCTGATTGGCTCAAAGGCTTGGTAAGCCAGTGATGCATCAGTTGTGCTGTGACTGCTGAGGTGAGCAGAAGCACTGTCTGTGACGTTCCTAAAGACAAAGAACTCTTGTGTTAAAATTGGGGTGTAATTGTTCTGGGAATCCATATTACACATATCAGGGATACTGCAGGGCTAGTAATTAATCAGGCAGGGAGAGAGACAGGGAGAGAGACAGGGAGAGAGACAGGGAGAGAGACAAAGACCAGCTGCAGGGCCACAGTCAAGTGAAAATGTCTGGCATGGAGAAGCAAAAGGGTTCCAGCCAGACCTCGAGCTCCAAAAAAAGGAGAAGGTGGAACAGGGCAGTAGTGCCAAAGGACCTGTAGCTGGAGCTTCTACTTGTAGAATTTGCAATAGTTGGCCACTGTTCCACCAGCCTAACCCACCAAGGCGCAAAATTGTAGTGGAGGAGAAAGTGGATGATGTAGTGGAGTGTATGGCACACTCATCTCAATCACAGCCGGATGATCTGCTGTCATCTGTTGATGACAGTATCATGTATCCAGGAGTCAGGCTCAGAGCATTCTTCCTGCTCCACCATTCCGCTCCAGCAAAGCCCGTCATTTTATGCCACCTCTCAGGCTTCCGTGCCCCCTCCTAGTGGTGTCCCTTCTGCAATTTATAAAATAAAAGGCCACCGAACCCGACCGCATAATCCGGCGGTTATAGAGGACAGCCTCCCTGTGAATTTCTTAGTTGGCAGTCAGAGTTTGGACTGCCCAGAATTGGAGGTTGGTGGGGAACAGCCTAATTTGCAGTCAGAAAAAAGTCGTGGGAGGAGTCTGATGATGAATCTGATGTGTTAGACCGGAGTACCTGGGAGGTGGATTGGGCTGGTGAGGAGGATTTGATCTCAGAGGAGGAGGTTGGTGGCAGTGGCAGCAACAGAGGGCAGAGGTGAGTTAGGCCCAGGGCCAGGCCTTCCTTGGGAACTAGCGGGACCGCATGTATAGTGGGGCCAGCACCAGGGTCTAAGCGTGCAAGGGCTACAAGCTTGTCCAGCTGTGGAGGGCACACGTCGGGTGTGTGGAAGTATTTCACCACTCTGCTGGGGGACATCAACACAGCCACGTGTTGATGTCGTGGGAAAGCCACAATTTAGAGCAGCTCATTAATACTAAAGAGCCAGCTACTTTTCCCGCGGTCCCTTGCTTCAGGCAGGCCGCATCCAGGGGTGTAACTAGTACATGCACCTCATCACCCACTGCGTGCGTTTCTCCACCTCCTCTTATTCACCAGCCGAGTGCGTGGCCAGGAAGCAGGTTTACCCAACAAGAAATCCAACAGTGCACAAACTTAATTGTCACCTGACCAAGTTGCTGGCTGTGCAGTCTCTTGCGTACAAATTTGTTGACTGCACAGCTTTTAGGGAGCTAATGGCTTGCGCTCAGCCACGCTGGCAGATCCCTAGACGGCATTACTTCTCAAACAAAGCTATCCCCGCCCTTTCCCACGTGGCTGACAATATTGGACGCTCCCTGCAGCTGTCTCTCTGCAGTACCGTGCACGTCACGGTGGACACCTGGAGCAGTGGTTATGGCCAGGGGCAATACATGTCCTTTACGACCCACTGGCTGAATGTATTTAGTGGCAGCGAGGCAAGAACCCCCCAGCAACCGGGCCAATTGCTTTTGGCACCTCCACGCGCTTTCCAGCCAGGATTGCAGCAGCCCACCCAACAACTATCCACTTCCACCTCCACGGGCAGTCCGCCTGCTGGAGCATCAGGGCAGAGAGTTAACCCCCCTCCTTCATATAAAATATGCCAGGTGAAACGCTGCCATGCAGTTTTAGACTTAATTTGTCTTGGCAGCAGCAGCCACACAGGCCAGCGCTTGCTGCGTTACATCAAGCAGCAACTAGCACGCAGGCTGTCTCCTCACCAGCTGGAAGTTGGCAAGGTAGTAAGTGACAATGGGACAAATATAGTGGCAGCGCTGAACCTGGGTCAATTCACGCATACGTATGGCACATGTCCTAAATCTAGTGGTGCAGAGATTTCTATAAACATTCACTGGCCTGCGCACAGTGCTGGCAAAGTCGCGGAAGCTTTGTACTCATTTGAGCCATTCTTATGTGTCCTGCCACGCTCTGCTGGAACTGCAGTGGCAAAATGTCTTCCGCCACACCGGTTGATAGGTGATGTGCCAACCCGGTGGAATTCCACTCTTCATATGTTGCAGAGGCTCCTTGAGCAGCGTAGAGCAGTGGATGATTTTGTCCAGCAGCAGCCAGAATCTTCGACCATAGGGAGCAGATGCGGCTTTGATTTCCATCAGCGGATGCTGGTCCGAGATGCCTGCACTGTTCTAACGCCCTTTGAAGAAGCTACTAAATTGGTCAGCCGGGACAGCTGCGGTGTGAATGACATAATTTCACTAATATTTGTCCTGGAAAAGACACTGACGCTCATGCAGCAGGGGGCAATGGGGGAAGGAAATCAAGGCCATCTCTCTGCACGCATCTCTGCTGTCACTGTAGGGGAGCCCCAACGCTATAGTTCTCTTGTGGTGCAGGAAGAGGATGAGGATGAGGAGCTTCAGGTAGAGGAGGGGGAGGAGGAGGATTTTAATGATGATGATGACCAGGAGGAGGAGGAGACACAGCTGGAGGATCTGGAGGATGACGATTAGACTTTCAGGGACACTGAAGTGTCTCAGAGAGAGGCTGAGATGGAAAGAACTGGCTCCTCAGGCACGCTGGCCAGGATGGCGAGCTGTATGCTCACATGCTTACGCACTGACAGGTATATCCTAAAAATAAGGCAGACTGACGAATACTGGCTGGCGATGTTTCTGGACCCGCGGTATCAATCCAACATGGGGGATTGTTTTCCTCCCCAGGAAAGGGAGGAGAAATTAGCATAATTCCGGGAGAAGCTATGTAGTAACCTGGCCACAGCTTTCAGCCAGCCCCAGCCTGCTGCCAGAGTTTCTTAAAAGGAGGTCCGGAAGAGTCATCCAACTCCTGCCACAACCAGCAGCAGCCAGTTAAGCCTCATGAGTATGATGCAACAATTTTTTTCAGCCTCCCAACAGCCGCAGCCAAGTGAGCAGGCCCAGACCACTCGCCTCAATGAACAGGTTCAGGCTTACCTGCAGTCTGGCTCGCAAAGCCTCTTCTCAGACCCCCTGGACTTCTGGACAGGCAGAATACAACAGTGGCCGGAACTTTTCCACTATGCACTAGGGCTTCTTTCCTGCCCAGCCTCAAGTGTCATGTCAGAGAGGGTTTTTAGCACCGCTGGGGGGGGGTGGTGACACCCAAACGGAACAAACTGTCACCTGGCAGTGTACAAAAAAAACACTTTTATAAAAATATATGTTCAAGTAAGAATTATAATAGGCACTCGTATCTGGAGCAATGTGGATTATAAAACAGAATTTAATATATTAAAACACATAGTATATATTGTATACTATGTGTTTTAATATATTAATACATTAAATTCTGTTTTAGAATCCACATTGCTCCAGATACGAGTGCCTATTATAATTCTTACTTGAAGATATATTTGTATTTTTGACAGGGTGGGTCTGTCATATTTAATAGAGCACCACACGTAATAGGGGAAGGGTGAGCAGATCTATTACTTCTTTCTAACCTTTATAAAAATGAATAAAGGCTGGATTACCTCAAATTTTCATACTCCTCTTGCTGAGGCAGATGATTAGATCAGGCCTTGTAGACCGAAATAGTCTGAGTGTCTTCCCACTGTTGCTGTCAGCCGGCCCATGACGTTGCATGCCAAACGTCTTGTGTTATGGGCTGTGCGAACCTGAAGTCTCCAAACCAAAACCCTATTAAAATCCAAAAACTGTTGTCTACCTCCGCCTACGTTTTCTACATTAGCAGGCAAGTAGCTGTTGTTATACACCGTTATTAGTTCTATTTGGTATTCTTAAATTTGTTTTGCAGACTTTACTCCCCCCCTCCAAAAAAAACATAATAAAAATGGAATTAAAAAATAAAATTGTTACACTGTTGTTACCTCCGCCTCCCGTTACAAGTTACATTAGCAGAGATTGTTATACTAAACCGCAGTTTGTTGTATTTACTAATCACTCTCTGCTGATATACCCCGTCCCCTACTACTACTGGTCGGGGCACCAATGAAAAGCCCATATATAATTTTCACTGCCTATCTTTACAAGGTAGAATGTTTACAGGCTTGTTGTCCAAACAAGCCAAGCCTTTTACTCTTACTGTAATCCGTGACCGGAGTGCGCGTAATTTATTAATGCTTTGGCCTGCAGACACCCTGTGTTCATTAATCCGGGAAAATGACCTTTGGACAATTTTTGGAGGCTCCTGCCTAAAGAGACATCCCTGTCTTCTTGACACTAATGCGGGCTCTGGCCTATGCACAATTTTTGGAGGCTTCGGCCTAAACAGACAGCCCTGTCTTCTTCACACTATGTCAGGAAGGAGTTAAAGGTTTAAAATAACAATCAAAACACAGGTTGTACAAGAATAATTTTAGTAATAAATAATAACAACTTTAAACAAATAATAAAATAATAAACAAAAGAAAGGACAAAAAAAAAAGGTTATGCCGACCTTTGCGGACGTCTGGTCATCATCTCCTGCATTTCTCTGAGCTCCAGCTGCAGGCCGCGAATAAGCTGGGAGGCAGCATGGAGCCTGGTCTCAAAGCGGCGTAAGGCTGCCTCCACCTCAAAGTCAGTGGGGATATCTGTAGGGGTGGAAACAGTAATATAATTAGTATGATCCAGTTAAAGGGGTTGTCCCATGAAAAAAATTCTAAACTTTCAAACCAGCACCTGGATCAGAATACTTTAGCAATTTCATGTCATTAAATATTTGTTATATCTACTGGAACAAGTTATTCAGTGACATGCATCTGTATTGAGCCTTTTTTTTTTTTTCTTGGAACTGCTCACTGAGAAGGCCACACATGGTCAGTTTAGGATTTGTACTTACTGGACACCCATACTGAGTGGTCTTCCCATGGTCCAGGGGAAAACTCCTCCCTGACGGTTGGAGCTACAAAAGAAAAAACATAAATTTATTTTATATTTTGAAGACATAAGGCCCACCCATTACACTTTTTATTTTACCTACCTTCTACTCTGGAAGTTGGGCTGGTGGTTTAGGAGGGGCAGGTGGGGTCCTCTCTCGCTGTTGAGGAGGGTGAGAGGGGCTCCTCTGTGGTGCAGCAGCTGTCAAAAACATTAAATAATGGCATTACATTCAACTCTAATGAACAGTTGTAACTTCTGATGTCTGAGTTAGAGGTGTGGCCTAGCATGAAAGAAAATTGTTGCAGCGCACTATGCACGCCCACGTTGTCCTTCTATACGGTTTTCATTATTGGCACTCACTGGTATATATACAATACAGTACACTAATTTTTTTACATGTTTTTACTTTTAAAATATTTTGTTACTTACCCTGCCCCGCTCTGGGCACTTAAACTTCAAATCGGACCATTTCGGCTGGATCTGGCCCGGGGTCCGCACAGTGTCGAAATGATGGCGCAAGCCTCAGATCACCTGCTGCATCTCCTTTTTATGCTGGTTCGGGAGGCGGCGTGTGCCATCGTAGTCCATCAGCCAGATCATGTATTTAAGCTCTCAAGAGCTAAATGCTGAGGATCGCCTGGATGTCATTTTGAAAAATACACTCTGCCTCTGAGGAGTGCACGCCTGTGTATTACGCAATCGCTAGACAATAGTACGCTGGGGATTTGTACGCAATTTTGTACGCTCATGCATACGTGTTCACATAAGTTGCGTACCTTTAACAACTGTACGTTCGTTATTAGTGTGCGAATGTTCGCAGAACACCACATAATAACGTATGATTTGTATGCAGCTTTGCAGAATAGATTCGTATGAGGTACAAATCTTTTGAAAAGTTCAACGAACATTCGGCTAAGCGAATTTTGGATGATTCGCTCATCTCTAATTGTCATCCAAGATAAGAGAAAATGAAGACTTAAGAGAAATAAGCAGATAACTAAGGCAGATAAAACAAGTCATTACATATAACAGTCAGGAATAGCTGATAACTAGCAACTAATCCAGCTATTTTACAGGAGAAGTGGCCTTGATTAGTAGGTTATGAGTCTGAGGCATTGTATGCTGAGTCTAGTTTCAACTTACGATGGGTCAAAAAAGACCATTGTATGTTGAAAATATTGTATCCTGAGGCCATTACAGTGAGGGATCACTGTAATGGAATGATTTGTGTTTCTTCCTATGTTTTGGACCCACTCCTGGTACTGATGCAAGATATTGACCATATAATGACCATGTGAAAGTGGCCTTAAGAATAATATTTTTTTCATTGAGATAAAACTTGCATATAATGATGCAACAACTGCCAACAACAAAAAAATTGCCGGTGGTTCCATAGTTCAGTAACTTCCTGGTGTTTATTGCACGTTTGTTAATTAAAGATAAGTTTCCATAGTAACTTTATTCCTTTGAGTTCATAACAAAGCTTGTGCATTTACATAAACTGCATCTCTAAGCTTAACACTTACAAGCTCGAGCATAAAGACTTTACTTCGCTTTAATTGTCTGTTACATATGGAATGGAATTATGCCATTACGTGTCTGTTATTCATATGGCATATTTTGCCTTGTTTGTTTTTTAAAGTGTGTTGTGTGGTCAATCTACAGCACCCGTTCTATGTTGAAGATATACCTGAAAATGGAAGCTTATTAGATTTTGCAATGGCAAACCGAGTGTGCCCATGAAATGCATGTTGCAAAAAACAAGGAACAAGTATCTGCAAGGAAAATAGCTCTAATAATCTTTATTCATACAATGGCAACATACTGTGCTTAAAAATAAAAAAAATAGGAATGAGAGCCCTGCTCGCAAGAGCATACAACCACTGAGGAAATAGCAATGACACAAGAAGTAGCAATGCTTATTTTGTATAATGGTCCAGCCATCATAACTAAATAGGAGAAGATATATAGAGCTGCATGAGACAGGCACCCGCCAGTATCTGAAGTGCTTCTGAGTGCATAAGGTGTGGAGGATACTGGTGGATGAAAGGATCAGGTTCTGAGGAATAATATTGAAGGCAGTTAATGGCAAAGAGTAAGGGTACAGCAACACGGCGTGGTCATGATGAGGTCATGATGCAGTTAGGAACCGCAGCATCTCATTTTCCAATAAAAGAAAAAATGCTAAAGAACCAGGAAAATTCACAGTTCAAGCAACAGTGGCAAACAAAAAACGCACACCTGATTATGCATGCTGTAAACAACCACATGCGTTTCACAACTGCATCACAACCGCGCCATGTGGCCGTATGCTTAGTTTGGGGAATGTGATAGTTGACTCTAAATAGATGTGTTTCAGGGCATTCTGAAAACTGTGGAAGTTTGGAAATAACCTACTTGCCTTTGGGTAACACATTCCAGAGAACTCCAGAGTGAGAGGTTCGAATTATGGAAGATGTTAGTTGTAAATTATTGGCAGAACACAAAGCACAGATCGGGTAGCAGAAAGAGACATAGGTGGATGCAGCTCTTAGCAGAGGTTTATGGATAAAAGTGAGAAGATTAAATTGAATTCTATACTGTGTGAGCAACCAGTGCAGTGACTGGCACAGGGTGGAAACATTGGTGTAGTAGTTGGACTGATAGATCTGCCTGGCTGCTGCATTCAGGATAGATTGGGGAAATGAGGGTTTATGGAGGAGAAGACCAATTAGGGGCTGTTCACATATCAGTTATTTGATCAGTTATTTCCATCAGTTATTGTGAGCCAAAACCAGGAGTGGACACTAAACAGATATCAGATATAATGAAAAGATTTGCACCTGTTTGGTGTTTTTGACCTGCACCTGGTTTTGGCTCACAATAACTGATGGAAATAACTGATCAAATAACTGATATGTGAACAACCCCTTAGTAATAAGTTACAGTAATCAAGATGAGAATGGATCAGTGCAACATTGAGAGTTTTTGCTGTTTCCACAGAAAGAAAAGGGTGATTCTAAAGATGTTTCTGAACTGTGAATATAGGAAGTGAAGGAAAGATCATAGTCAAACCTAACCTCAAGACAGTAGGTGTGTTACCTAGGAGTTATGATAGTACCACACACTGGAATGAAAATATCTGGTTTAATTCAGTTAGTAGATGGTGGAAACACAAGGAGTTCCGTTTTTGGAAGACTTAGTTTCAGGTAGAGATGGGATATCATGTTACAGTAGAATATGATATGAGATAGGATATGATGAGACAGTGGACACACAATCACTCGTCTATTGTACTAGTACAAAGTTGATGTAATAGGAAAAGTTATATAATAGGGTGTTATCAGTGTACAGACCTAAAACTGTACCCTGAGGAACCCCAACACCAAGGGGAAAAGGAGGAGAAGTAGAGCTGACCATGAGACCAAGAGAAAACAGTGTCCTTAGGACCAATCAATTAAAGCATGCAAAGTAGGAGTTGATGGCCTACATGTCAGATGTCTCAGGTAGATGTAGGAGAATCAGTAGAGAGCAGTCATCATTACAGTTAGATGTCAGGAGATCATTTAACACTTTGGTAAGAACAGTTTCTGTAGAGTGCAGAGTATGGAAACCAGATTGGAACAGCTTATGAAGACAGTTAGCAAAGAGACAGCAGATCAGTGAGAGTAGATCAGGTTTTCCAGGAGTTTGGAGATGAATAGCATAATAGAGACAGGTTGGTGATTAGTAGTGCAAGATGGGTCAAGAGATTTTTTTTTTTTTTAGTAATGGGGTTATGACAGCATGTTTAAAAGAGGGGGTGGGGATACCAGGAGAGAGAGGTTAAATATTTTACTTAGGTGAGTAGTGATAGCTGAGGAGTGAGACTTGACAAAGTATGAGTGAATAGGTGTACTAATGAAGGTAGTAGGGCAAAAACAATAGAGGAACTTGGAGACAACTTCAATTGTGTCAAAGGCTGAGACTGAGCAAGAGGAAGTGTGAAAGGGAAAGGACCATTAAAATGGTTTTTCTCCTGAATCTTCTAAGATATATGCATGGAGAGTTTTAGGGTACATTTATAGAAATATCTGTCTTGTGGTCCAAATACTGTATTATGATAACTATTAGTGTTAAGCGAATAGAGCTTCAGATCAGACATCCAAAGTCAATTCATTGAAACACTTTGGTTTTAATGCTGTCTCCGCATACAGCATTAAAATGTATTGCCTCCATGTAGGCAAAATTTATTTCAGCCGAAGTCGCGCAAGACTTTGGTAAATTAATTCAGTAATCCCTTCTGTGTCTTTAAAAACATTTTAAAATAGCAGTCCAAAGTCGGGTTTGGTACCGGGTGGTCTCTCGGAGACAGCATTTAAATTGATATGTTTGAACTAATTGACCTCAGACCTCTGATCCGAAGCTTGATTCACTCAACACTAATGACTGTAAACAATTGCACACACGCACATTAATTTACATGTTTTGGTAAGTGTTCAGCTGGCCATACATTTCCAGTACACTCGTTAGGCCAACAACTGTTCCTCTAGATACCTCCCATACACATGAACGCTCAGCAAGCATGCGTATATTTGGGATGTGGAGAAAGTCACTGCCAATAATTTCTAGTAATGGCTTAGCTCGGCTGTGACCAAAAGGATAGGGCATGTTGAAATCCAACATCTGTTGTTGAGGTTGGCAGGTTCATCCCATATGTCTAGCCAGTCTAAGACTCACACTGGGGGTTAATTAAGAGCACCATTGCTCAGTCTTTCACATATAATGTCCAAAATACTTGGATGCTGCTGAATCTGTGTGTGCTGATCCAAGGGATGTGGAAACAGGCTGCCAGTTGTCATGTCTGATGGAGTAACAGATGAATTATTTCAGCATTGATGCTGAGAGCTTGGGGAGCAAACCCATTGCACGGATCTAGACCTACTTTTAGCTCATTAGAAACAGAGAGAGAGAGAGAGTTGTGGAGGACAGTGTGAAGTGCTCATGAGCATAGCACTCATGGAGCTCATCTTAATGGAAAAACTATCAATTTGAGATGAAGACTGTTGTGGGGTAAAGAGAAAAATATAGAGGCAAGGATTACTGCTAAAGAGAAAGTTAGAAGGTTAACCATATGCGGACCACCCATAGGTTTTAAACATTTGGACATCTGGGTCAGCGTATAACTGCAAACATGTTCCCAGCCATTCTTGCTGAGTTAGCTGCACGGAGATCGTTTATTGACAGCTGGGCTCCCCATATAGAAGGCAGGGATGATGTTTTACTGCCCTTGCCTTCTTCATCACTGTATACACAGCAGTCAATGAATGCTGTAGATGCAGTTTAGGAGGCAGCAATGATGCTTCCTGGTCTGCTCCTGGCAATCATATGATAGCTGAGTGTAAGATGTTTGTATGAGTTACTAGATTTTAGTAAACCCAGAGCAACTCTGCAGTAAGGCTCAGCAGCCTTGCTAAAGACTGCAGGCATGGTATTCCCCTATTAACTGGGGCTAATATGTCAGCCCCAGTTACACAAGATATTGGCAATAAAAAAAAACAAAACAAAAAAAAAAAAACACCAGACATCACACCTCAGCTTGTAATAACTGCTATGGAAAAGGAACATAATTTAAGAAGTTGCACTTTGTGCTATTAAAAAAAAAACTTAAAGTTTTTTTTTTTTACTGATGACCTGTCCTCTGGGTACTGTAGGTCATCAGTATCTGATCAGTGGAGGCCTGACAACTGGCAGATCAGCTGTTTGTGAAGGCAGCAGTGCTCATAGTAGCGACACGGCCTTCTCTCTGCTTACCAAGCACAGTGTCATGTATTGTATAGTGGCTGTGCTTGGTATTGGGCTCAGCCTCAATCACTTCAATAAGGCTGAGCTTCTCCTAGGCCACGTGACCAATGAACATGACGTCATATGGCCTAGTAAAAGCTGGAGAAGGCTGCAGTTCTACTGCAAGTGGTCCTGCCTTCTCAATCAGCGATTGATGGGAGTCCCAGGTGTCGGAGCTCCACCAATTAAGTACTGATGGATAGGTCATCTGTAGGGTTGAGTGAATCTGGTTTGGATTGTATCCAAACATGATTCTTTTAAAAACTATGTTAAGAATATTGGCTCTGTCCTACTATAAAATGTATTGCCTCCATGGAGGTCTTTCTGAAGTTTCAGCAAATATCGTAAGACTTACTTCATCTCGCCTTTATCACGTAACACTTCATTTATTCGCATAAATTACTGCATCAAGATACGCAGCTGAACACAGCTTCATTAATGAGGCACGAAACCAAGTTCGACTTAGTATTTTGATACAGTAATTTATGCGAATAAACAAAGTGACACACGATAGAGGAGAGACAAAGTAAGTTTCATAATATTAGCTGAAACCTCGGAAAGACCTCTGCGGAGGCAATACATTTTACAGTAGGACAGAGCCGATATTCTTAAAGAAGTTTTTAAAGCAATCGGGTTTGGATACAGCAATCCGAACCTGATTTGCTCAATCCTAGTCATAAGTAAAAAAAACTTACACACAAATAACACCCCATGTATCAAGATGCCAAAATTATTTACACAGCTAAATGAAAAAGAAGTTATGAGTTTCAAAGACAGATGTACTTAAGAAATAGAAATTCACCCGGTTAGGAAGGTGGATAAATGGCCTGCATTTGAACTGGTTAAATAAATTACAATAATTATTATACCTCTGATCATTCCTTCCCGAAAACTGCCTGCTCATCAGTGGAGGAAAGAGAAGCATTTACATGCAGTGATCACATACACTGTATGGGGATGAGCGATGCTACTGCTCATGCTCATACAAATTCTGCTCAAATTATTTCCAGGCATTAGATAGTTGTTCACACGGCATGACCTGCTGTCCAAGAAGCAATGATTTAATGTCCTTCATCAACAAATAATTCACATGCTGAACAAGCACTTTGCTTGTTCATTAGTTGATTAGAAGCATATTAAGGCTACTTTCACATCTGCGTTTTTGCTGGATCCGTCATGGATCAGCAAACAAGCGTCCGTTAGGATAACACAACCGGATCTCAATACCGGAAAGGAAAAGCGCAGATGTGAGTCTTACGCAAGTGGCCTTACACAGGCAGATTATTTGGTATGACTTTTCATATCTAGGGCTGGATCAAGTTTGGTGGAGGCCCTTGGGCAAAAAATTAGGTAAACTGAAACCACTGTTGATATCCCATTGCTGATATCTTGTTAGCGTCACATTGCATTATGTCGGCCAATTGATCTAACCAATTCCTGTTGTTGAATCAATAGTTTTACTATTAGATTCTTCTATTGCTTTTTAGTGTATTTTTTATGATACATAGACTTGATGACAGGATTATGAAGGTCATATTCATTTTCAGAACAGATAAAATTACTGTTTTGCTTTGTAATCAAACATGTTTTTGCTCATACGTGCCTAGAAATGTTCATACAGGCTAATTGCTAATAATTGCAGGTTGTTTGAGAACATAAAATATATTATTGCTGCTGGAAAAGAATACAGCACATCAATAATTCTCCTGTCATAACTATTATGTCAGCTTCAATCTGACATAGACTATGCCGTGTTACCTTTTTAAAGCCATATTACTTCAGTTATTGTAAAAAAATGTTTTAGACACAAATATATTTATTAATGATCTTGTAGAAGGCTTGCACAGTAAAATATCAATTTTTGCAGATGACACTAAACTGTGTAAAGTAATTAACACAGAAGAGGACAGTACACTGCTACAGATGGATCTGGATAGACTGGAGGCTTGGGCAGAGAAGTGGCAGATGAGGTTTAACACTGACAAATGTAAAGTTATGCATATGGGAAGGAATAATGCAAGTCACCAGTACATACTAAATGGTAAAATATTGGGTAACTCTGACATAGAAAAGGACCTAGGAATTTTAGTGAACAGAAATCTAAGCTGCAGAAACCAATGTCAGACAGCTGCTGCCAAGGCCAATAAGATAATGGGCTGCATCAAAAGAGGCATAGATGCCCGTGATGAGAACATAGTCCTGCCACTTTACAAATCACTAGTCAGACCACACATGGAGTACTGTGTACAGTTCTGGGCTCCTGTGAACAAGGCAGACATAGCAGAGCTGGAGAGGGTTCAGAGGAGGGCAACTAAAGTAATAACTGGAATGGGTGGACTACAGTACCCAGAAAGATTATCAAAATTAGGGCTATTCACTTTAGAAAAAAGACGACTGAGGGGAGATCTAATAACTATGTATAAATATATCAGAGGTCAGTACAGAGATCTCTCCCACGATCTATTTATCCCCAGGACTGTGACTGTGACGAGGGGCCATCCTCTGCGTCTGGAGGAAAGAAGGTTTGTACACAAACATAGAAGAGGATTCTTTACGGTAAGAGCAGTGAGACTATGGAACTCTCTGCCTGAGGAGGTGGTGATGGTAAGTTCACTAAAAGAGTTCAAGAGGGGCCTGGATGTATTTTTGGAGGGTAATAATCTTACAGGTTATAGTTACTAGAGAGGGGTCGTTGATCCAGGGAGTTATTCTGATTGCCTGATTGGAGTCGGGAAGGAATTTCTTCCCTAGTGGGGAAAACTGGCTTCTACCTCACAGGGTTTTTTGCCTTCCTCTGGATCAACTTGTAGGAAAACAGGCCGAACTGGATGGACAGATGTCTTTTTTCGGCCTTATAAACTATGTTACTATGTTACTATGTTACTAAATGTTAGTATTGTAGAACTGCTGTGTTTTATATTGGGAAGGCAAACAAGACTCTGCAAACTGAAGCAAACTGATCATATCCTGTTCATAACAGCATGTGGTTCCTATTAGTTATTTCATCAAATTCTGGAAACAAATGGAATAAAACATCTGAGCTGGTAAGTGAAACATTCTTTTTTCAGATTTTAATCTGTAATTAGGTTGCATATTTCCTTAACAGGGAAAAGGGCTGACAAAGCTGCGTGTAACTCCCTCTCATTAAAGAAAACATGCATTTTAATTATACTGGGGATCTGCCTGTGTGGAAGCTAAACCAATATTAAGATTTCATCCTGGACCTAATTGAACTTTCAAGAATTGTGTGAAATGTTGTTTTTTTAAAGGTGGAATTTGAAAAAAATTGTGATGGATCACATGAAGTATTGAACCTCTCCAAATTACTATCGTTTGGCAAAAGTACCATAAAAAAACTGTGTGAACCCAGCTAAAGGCTACATTCACATGAACGTATTTTGTTTCCATGTCCATTCCATTTTTTTTGCGGATTGGATGTGGACCCATTCATTTCGATGGGACCGCAAAAAATGCGGACAGCACACCGTGTTTTGCCCGTATCAGTATGTCCGTTCTGGAGCCCCGCAAAAAATATAGAGCATGTCCTATTCTTGTCCGTTTTGCAGACAAGGATAAGAAGTGTTACAATGGATTCACTTTAAAAAAGATGCAATACAGATACAAAAAGAAAGTCATCCATATTTTTGGCAGACCAGGGTTTTGTGGACCGCAAAACACATACGGTCATGTGAATGTAGCCTTAAGGGGATATTCCAAGTTTATAAAGCTGATATGAGGCAGTGTAAAATATTTTTTAAAGGGGTTGGGGATAGGTGTACTGTATGATTGACAGGGGTTGGACAGCTGGGGCCCATGCTGATCACGAGAACGAGGGCCTTCATTCTTCATTTTAATGGAGCAGCAGTCAATCATGCCCCACTGTTGCTCCATTCATCTCTAAGGGACTGCCAGACATAACCGTATATAAGCCTCGGCTATCTCCATCAGTCTCATAGATTCGAATGATTGGTAGTGCGCATGTATAATTACTACTTCATCCAAATGGGGGAACATGTAGCCCCTGCTTTTTGAGGCTAATTTGTTTCAGTATATGTGTGACAATAACCTGATAATCAGTAGTTTTTTCCACTGTGGTCTAATTGTTTATATTCAATTGCCACTGAATCCTTACTCAAATTGAAGTCTGAACTACTCGGCTTATTCTTATGGGCGCTTCCTAGTTTAGAAATCCAATTTTCATGTAAACAGTTTCAATTATAATTTAGCACTGTCTGGTTTTGGGGTTCTCATTATGGGTGTTGGTTGAGGAGCCCATGGTGTTGGGAGTTACTATGAGGTGCAAAGAAAGGTCCCCTCGGTACAGCTGTAGATGTCGGTCTAGCGTTGCAGGAATAATGAGGCTAACAGCAGAATGGTTATTTACTGAAGATTCAAGTACAAGCATGTCAGTTACAGTTCTCAGTGTGCAATGGACTGGCAGATGTTACATAAATGCACTTTTAACAGTTTTTACAGGTGACACTGCTAAAAATGGTAGTTAATAGGCCAAGATCCTATTCTGCTTACACTGCACATCTCTAGCTGAATATTACACAAGCATCCAGGCATGGGGTGTAACACTTCTCTTTCTGCAATGCAACCTCAAGGTGGGCCAGAACATCAGACTATGCTCTGCACCTTTTTTGTACAGCGTACGCATCCACAATGTCCTCTGTGGTGTGTGTATATTTTTATGCAGTTGATCAATCTATGCACCGTAAGACTCCTTGACACATAACAATAGAGACTCAGTGGTCCTTGTCAGACAGCAATTCTCCAAAGACCTTCTCACTATGCCTCCACTTGTACATCTGGTTTGTTTTCTGAATATGAAAAGTTCTTTTTTTGGGCCTGGCCCAGGTTGACGTCTAACCCAGGGCTTGCTCTTCTGTCAACTACAACGCTTAATGTGCTCACTTCTCAAAGTCTAAACTCAGACTACCCTGACCTGGTGAACACTATGGCCTACAAAAGTACATGTTTAACCCTTTTGCGGGGTACCATTCCTCTGCAGTGGGATGCTGCAATTGGACACAAGGAGGCTCAATGACTGAAGGTGAGTGTCTCTCGCTGGAAAATGCTGAGATTAGCTTATACCCTCATAACAAGTAGGAATTGTCTAAAGTTGTCAATCCTATTTAATATATCAGTCAATTTGAAAAAAGGAACTGCAGTGTACTGTATGGGGGAGGCATAAAACATGAACTTCTGATGGACATAGATTTCAGATTGCATCAGAGTTTATAGACAATCCGGCTAAGCTGCAGTAATTGTGACCTACTGAAACAAACTAGCCTCAAAGAAAGTAAATAGTGTTTACCAAAGAGAGCAAAAATAAACAAATAAATGCATTAATTAATTAATAAGATATGACCTATATATTAGGAAAAAAATATTAGGAATTACTTATCAGGAAAAAATAACCAAATGGAAGTTTTAAAAGCATGCAATTGTAAATGAAGTGCACATCTTGTCAGAAAGTAATGACTATATCCATCATGGTTTGACTCTCATCATGTGGGAGTATGTACATTTTGTGCAAACAATATAATTTGGTATGCACATGGTGTAGGAGCTGCTTTCACAAGTGTCTTTATTGAACATATGAAAACAGAGAGAAGGTCACATAAAGGGGACAGTGCAATTCCAGCTCTTGGTATTTTGTGGCAGTAAACAATGTGAAGAATGTGCAGCCTTTACAATCAGGTTTTTCAGTCAGTGTTCTAGCATAATACCAAGAACAAGCCACACATAAAGAACAAAGAACTTGTATGATAAATTACAAAATAATTGAAAATAGTTCAAGTTAATTTATTTTGTCATATGACTAGTATTAACCTGCAAGGAAAAATGTACAGCTAGACCAAATTCTAAATCATGACACTGTACTTTACCCCTATGGGTCCAGTAGGCCCTCAAAATAACATTAATTAACTGCCCTCAAATAATGGTTATTAAAGGGAGTAGGCAACCAGGAAATTCACTACTAGCTACGCAGAATGTAAAGATACTATTCACATGGCAATCCGTTGCTTAACTCTGGAGAAAAAGTACTTTATATGCAAATGAGCATCTAAGTGCAATGAGGGTGGTCCCTTGACACTCTATGCACCTTTGCTCTTCCTGCTTCTTCTGACAGTGCCCCCCCCTCCTCCCTGATTAACAGGTTCATGTTCCTGCATAGTCCTCTCACCAGGCTGTGTCAATCAAGAAGAGAGAGAGAAGGATGCAGAGGACTCAGGAGGAGCAAGTGTGCACGGAGTGGCTTAAGCCTGGCCTAGGTGCACTTAATGGCTCATTTTCACATGGATTAAAAGTACTTTTTCTCCAGAATGGAGCAAAGGATCACTAAGGTAAAGGACATTCATTGAGCTAGCCCTACAAGGCATTGTGGATGGCTGGACAGTGAGTTTCCAAGTGACTGACTCTCTTTAACATCTAACTTGATAATTTGTAAATAGGACTCTAGCCCTTGGGAATCATAGGGTCCTATACAACAGAATATACAGGCAGTGCTGGCTTTATAGAAAATGGGGTCTTCGGGCAATAAGCAAGTGAGTAGGGATGAGCAAACTTTTGAAAAGTTCGGTTCGATTCGGCGAACTTTCGTGAAATTCGGATTCGTATGAACCGAACCTAAAACGAACCTTGCTATAACGGCTGATTAATTGCAGCTACAATAGTGGGAGTCTGATAGGGTATAGTTTCGTTTAGTTGCAGTTGCTATTACAATGAAAAAAGTGGAAAAAAATCAAAGTGCAAAAATAGTGAAACCTCAGCCAGGTCGACAAAATTTGACAGCATTGAAGATGTCCGCTGGAGCAGCATTGCCGGCAGCATTGCCTTGGACCCAGTAGGGTGGAAAACAGACATTTGACAGTGGAACCAGCAGCAGTAATAGTACTGTATTGGACCCAGTATGGTTGAGAACAGACAATGGACGGAGGAGTCAGCACTTGATTGCACCCAGGCCAGTATGGTTGAGAAGAGACAAGTTGAGGAGGAGGAGGAGGCAGCACTTGATTGCACCCAGGCCAGTATTGTTGAGAAGAGACAAGTTGAGGAGGCAGCTTCAGCAGCTCTTGATTGCACCCAGTATGTTTTGGACAGTATTCTTTTGGACCCAGAAGGACAGCCTGAGAGCGCCGGGCCTGACATCGGTGGTAAGACACCGGGGCAGGTTGGACTGCAGTCAAAGCGGCGGATGGGTTGCAAGGTGGTGGAGGCCTTGTGCTTCCCGCTGCTGGCCCCCTAAAGCACCTTGGAGGTGACAGTGGCAAGAATGGGCCAACTTCCTGACAGTTTTCTGGGAGGATGTTGACCCAATGGGCAGTAACAGACATGTACTGCCCTTGCCCATAATTAGAGGACCAGACATCAGCACTCAGGTGCACGGTCTTGGACACCGAGAGTCCCAATGAGTCGCCAACCTTTTTCTGAACATTACTGTGCAGTGATGGGACAGCTTTGCCAGAGATGTAGTGGCGGCTGGCGACTCGCCATCTGGGGTGCGCACACGCCATGAAATCCCTGAAAGGCTGGGAGTCCACAAGGATACCCAATTGGATGTGACAGCGGAGAAAACCTTACAGGATGGTGACCTCACTTTGTCAGCTAAAGCTTCTAGCCAGGAGAGACATGAAACCAGAGGGATGACTGAAACAGCCAGAGCCTTTACTAATATGGACTTTTTAACTTTTTAACTTTTTTTAACTTTTTATTTTTTTTTTTAAACTTTTTTTTTTACTTTTTTTTTTACTTTTTTTGTTGTGGCTAAACGGGGTTGACGGCACCCAGCAGAGCAGCAACGTGTCTCTGTCTCGGTCACGGGACAGGAGCTTACAGCCAACACCTCCTCTGGAGTCTCAGTACGTTCCACCCGCTGACTTTAGTGGACTTCCTCCTCCTCCTCATCACTAAAAAGTGGTAGAGACTCCAAGGGCAGATCAAGGTTTGCCAAGAGTTCCCTGGCAGAAGGTGCCCCAAAGGTGAGAGGTTCTGTTCGTTTGTTAACCTGATGTACCTTGATATTTACAGCACGGTGTTGTTGAACGGCTGGAAGACTGACCCCTTTCTGGTTTGCTCCGGGGTCAGACAAGGCTGCCCTCTATCACCTCTCCTTTTTGTTTGTGGTATAGAACTCTTCACGGAGTCTATCTGGCAGAATGGAGAGATCAGAGGGATCACCGCACCAGGACACTTCGAAGTCAAGTGCTCGCTGTACATGGATGACGTGACCGTCTTCTGCGCTGACCGGCGTTCAGTGACTGCACTCGTCCAGACCTGCGAGGAGTTCGGACAAGCTTCAGGGGCCAAAGTCAACTGTGGGAAGTCGGAAGCCATGCTCTTCGGGGACTGGCAACTGGCTTCTTCTGCCCCCTTCCCCTTTATCGTGAAACCAGACTTCATCAAGATCCTCGGAGTCTGGTTCGGAAAGGAAGGCGCAGCCCTCAAGTCTTGGGAAGAACGCTTGGCCAAGGTGAATCAACGGATTGGACTATGGAGCCTCAGTTTTTTTAAACTTTTTTTTATAACTTTTTTTAAACTTTTTTTTTTGACTTTTTTTTGGCTGTGGGGTGACGTCACACATCTTGATTTTCACAGAAAACCAGGATACAAGGGATTATAGGAGTAATAATCCCTTGTATCCTGGTCTATTCTGTGAAAAAAGTACAGTTTTGCGTCGCTGTTTTAACCAGATTCGTTACGAACTTTCTCAAAGTTTGGTTTGGTGACGAACCGAACTTTTGGCAAAGTTTGTAACGAATCTGGTTCGGTTCGCTCATCCCTACAAGTGAGGCATCCCTCATAATTTTATCCCACATAAAACCGCAATACAATCATATACTGCTGATACAGTGCCTACAAGTAGTATTCAACCCCCTGCAGATTTAGCTGGTTTGATAAGATGCAAATAAGTTAGAGCCTTCAAACTTCAAACAAGAGCAGGATTTATTAACAGATGCATACATCTTACAAACCAAAAAGTTATGTTGCTCAGTTACATTTTAATAAATTTTAAACATAAAAGTGTGGTTCAATTATTATTCAACCCCTAGGTTTAATATTTTGTGGAATAACCCTTGTTTGCAATTACAGCTAATAATCGTCTTTTATAAGACCTGATCAGGCCGGCACAGGTCTCTGGAGTTATCTTGGCCCACTCCTCCATGCAGATCTTCTCCAAGTTATCTAGGTTCTTTGGGTGTCTCATGTGGACTTTAATCTTGAGCTCCTTTTTTACAAGTTTTCAATTGGGTTAAGGTCAGGAGACTGACTAGGCCACTGCAACACCTTGATTTTTTCCCTCTTGAACCAGGCCTTGGTTTTCTTGGCTGTGTGCTCTGGGTCGTTGTCTTGTTGGAAGATGAAATGACGACCCATCTTAAGATCCTTGATGGAGGAGCGGAGGTTCTTGGCCAAAATCTCCAGATAGGCCGTGCTATCCATCTTCCCATGGATGCGGACCAGATGGCCAGGCCCCTTGGCTGAGAAGCAGCCCCACAGCATGATGCTGCCACCACCATGCTTGACTGTAGGGATGGTATTCTTGGGGTCGTATGCAGTGCCATCCAGTCTCCAAACGTCACGTGTGTGGTTGGCACCAAAGATCTCGATCTTGGTCTCATCAGACCAGAGAACCTTGAACCAGTCTGTCTCAGAGTCCTCCAAGTGATCATGAGCAAACTGTAAACGAGCCTTGACATGACGCTTTGAAAGTAAAGGTACCTTACGGGTTCGTCTGGAACGGAGACCATTGCGGTGGAGTACGTTAATTATGGTATTGACTGAAACCAATGTCCCCACTGCCATGAGATCTTCCCGGAGCTCCTTCCTTGTTGTCCTCGGGTTAGCCTTGACTCTTCAGACAAGCCTGGCCTCGGCACGGGAGGAAACTTTCAAAGGCTGTCCAGGCCGTGGAAGGCTAACAGTAGTTCCATAAGCCTTCCACTTCCGGATGATGTTCCCAACAGTGGAGACAGGTAGACCCAACTCCTTGTAAAGGGTTTTGTACCCCTTGCCAGCCTTGTGACCCTCCACGATCTTGTCTCTGATGGCCTTGGAATGCTCCTTTGTCTTTCCCATGTTGACCATGTATGAGTGCTGTTCACAAGTTTGGGGAGGGTCTTAAATAGTCAGAAAAGGCTGGAAAAACAGATAATTAATCCAAACATGTGAAGCTCATTGTTCTTTGTGCCTGAACTACTTCTTAATACTTTAGGGGAACCAAACAGAATTCTGGTGGTTTGAGGGGTTGAATAATAATTGACCCACACTTTTATGTTTAAAATTTATTAAAATTTAACTGAGCAACATAACTTTTGGTTTGTAAGATTTATGCATCTGTTAATAAATCCTGCTCTTGTTTGAAGTTTGAAGGCTCTAACTTATTTGCATCTTATCAAACCAGCTAAATCTGCAGGGGGTTGAATACTACTTGTAGGCACTGTATATACAGCCTACATATAATGTCCAAATTATATGCTATATCCAAATAAAACTATGTGGGGATACCTGCTGCTGCTCATACCTGTGTGGCCAAAATCCTTCTGCATGTCTCATCGGTGCCAGCTACAACATAATAAAACAAGCTTATATCACCTGGACAGCAACCTTTGGCTGATCACTTAAGATTATATAAACCTGTTGAGAATTGACATAGCTTGTGTGAGCAACAAGACTGCCCTTCTGAGAAGGTGTCTGACTGCTATTTTGGATTAGACCTCCTGGACTCTTTCTTGACTTGACCTTAGATTTGCATAGCCATGCTTCTGTTTGATGATTCTGCTAACTTTGCAAACATCAACTGCAAGCTATCAGGTCCTGCTGTTGGAGACAACTCTGAAGGACACGTCCACACTCCAGTCCATAATAACATCAACTGCAAGCTATCAGTCCTGCTGTTGGAGACAACTCTGAAGGACACGTCCACACTCCAGTCCATAATAACATTGTATTCTTAAAATAATACCATACACTGATATTACTGGATGGTTTTCAATTTGCACCTGGGGTTCAGATCCTCAAATGGCTCCTTAGTAAATTAAGCCTTGGGAAGTTGCCACTCTTTCAGTTCCTTTCACCTTTGTTTATACTGTAGATCTCATATTTGTTACTTTTTCCCACCCATAAAATTGGACACTGCAAAGCAAACTTCACCTGTGAGAGTCTTCCTGACTGATAATGGGGCATACAGTATCTGGTATCAGCAGTTTTGACAGGACTCACAGGCCATTTTCTGGATGCAGAAATCTCAAAAATATTTGTGTTATCCTGGTTTCAGGAAACAAATGAGTCTTTGGCATGAACTTCAGTCACTGTTGAGGCCCAGTCATCATGTTTTAGTGTTTCTACGTAGAATATATTAGAGATGGACCAAAATAGGACATACAACCTACTTATAATACTAATAAAATGTGCCAACAAAAAGTATCAGAAGAAGCACATACAACTGACATTGAAATGATTCCACATTCAGCCACATGTATCAAAAGGGCGTTCTAAGATGCAATAAATTTAGTAAAAAATGCATTTCTCAATATAATATATTTGTTGCATTTTCTACTGCCTGTTTCAAAAGTGGCAAGATCGATGACAAACATAAAAAGTTACAGCACTTTTGTATGTCAGAAAACTGAAGCATGTTATCTTTGATCTACTGGTCTAAATTGTAAATGAACCTAGTAATAGCTTAAATCATAGAGGTATTATATATATATATATATATATATAATATATATATATATATATTTATTTCTCTACAAAACATAAGCATTTTTTATGCATCTTCAAGGGAAACTCATTGAGTATTTTTACACGAGTCTACACATTTCAGCAACTGACAATTTATTGCATACGTCTGAATGATGTTGTTCCTGGTACATGTGCATTCATTTTTATTTGAGAAACTCATTAGATGTATGAAATTTCTACGTCTGCCAATGCCCAGTGCCAAAATACACTTCTATACAACAATCTAAACTTGCAGGGCAGCACTGTGGCTCAGCGGTTAACACTTACCGCTCTGGGGTCCTAGGTTCAAATCCAGCCATGGAGTTGCATGGAGTTAGTATGCAGGGCCGCCATCAGGGCGGTACAGCAGAACCTGCTGTGGGGGGCCCGGGCACAGAACCTGCTGTGGGGGGCCCGGGCACAGGGTCGGCGTCAGCACCCGGCAAACCCGAGCATGTGCCGGGGCCCTGAGCTCCTCGGCAGTGGCGTAGCTATAGGGG
>ONZH01002720.1:0-129684 GCA_900303285.1 Rhinella marina
GGAACGGAGGCAAACTGATGCATTTTGAACGGATCCTTTTCCATTCAGAATGCATTAAGGAAAAACTGATCAGTTCAGGACCGTTTGTGAGAGCCTGTGACGGATCTCACAAACGGATCCTGCTGACGCAAGTGTGAAAGTAGCCTAACCCTAGTACTGGCCCCTGACCTCTAATACTGGCCCCTGACCCCTACCCTAGTACTGACCTGTAACCCTGGACCCCTAACCCTAATATTGACACCTAATCCTGTCCCTAACCCTAATATTGACTGCTAACCCTAATACTGACCCCTAATACTTTCCCTATCTCTAATACTACGCCATACAGACCCCTAACCCTACTACTGACCCCTAACCCTGAGGCTACATTCACATGACCATATGTGTTTTGAGGTCCACAAATTGCGGATCCACAAAACACGGATACTGGCCGTGTGCATTCCACATTTTGTGGAACACACATGTCCAGCCCTATGATAGAAATGCCTGTTCTTGTCTGCGATTGCGGTCAAGGATAGGACATACATCTTTTTTTTGCGGGGCTTGCGGAACGGAAATTAGGATTTGCGGCCCCTTTGAAGTGAATGGAAATACGGTTGTTTGAATGTACCCTAACGCTGCCTCTAACCCCAGTACTGCTCTTAACTGATACTGACCCTAATTCTAATACTGGCCCTAAGGGTGCATTCAGACAACCGTATTCAGACGACCATAATTCTAAGTCTGAATCCGTTCCACAATTTTGCCGAACGGGTGCGGACCCATTCTTTTTAATGGGGCCGCAAAAGATGCGGACACCACACCATGTACTGTCCACATACATAGTTCCGTTCCCCCCAAAAAATATAGTGCATATGCCCTATTCTTGTCCGCAAGAATAGGCATTTCTATATAGGGCTGGCACTGTGCGTTCCGCAAAATGTGGAACGCACAAGGCCAGTATTTGTGTTTTGCGGATCCACAATTTGGGGACTGCAAAACACTTTCGGTCGTCTGAATGTAGCTTTATGCTAATACTACGCCTATCCCTAATACTGACCCCTAACCCCAATACTGACCCCTAACCCCAATACTGGCCCTTAACTCTAACACAGTGACCATAATATATGACTGTCCACATATATCTGTACACACTGCATTTTTTACACCTGACATATACACACAGAGTACTGATATGTCAGGTAGAAGGTATAATAGATGCAGTGGGTAAACGTATATAGTATATACAGCAGTGTACTGATATGTGAGGTACGAGGTATAATACATGCAGTGTCTACAAGTATATAGTATACAATGCAGTGTACTCATGTGAGATACAAGGTGTAATTTATACATCACACCTCACATATCAGTACACTGTTGTATATATTAAATATCTGTACACACTGCATCTAATATACGTCATACTTCACATATCAGTACACTGCTGTATATACTATATATCTGTACACACTGCATTTATTATACCTCATACCTCACATATCAGTACACTGCTGTATATACTATATATCTGTACACACTACATCTATCATACCTTATACCTCACATATCATTACACTGCTGTATATACTATATATCTGTACACACTATATCTATTATACCTCGTACCTCACATATCAGTACACTCCTGTATATACTATATATCTGTACACACTATATCTATTATACCTCACATATCAGTACACTCCTGTATATACTATATATCTGTACACACTATATCTATTATACCTCACATATCAGTACACTGCTGTATATACTATATATCTGTATACACTGCATCTAATATACGTCGTAGTTCACATATCAGTACACTGCTGTATATGCTATATATCTGTATATACTGCATGTATTATAAAAGTATAGATGCAGTGTGTACAGATATATATACAGCATTGTACTGATATGTGAGGTATGAAGTATAATACATGCAGTGTGTACATATATAGTATATACAGCAGTGTACTGATATGTGAGGTATGAAGTATAATACATGCAGTGTGTACAGATATATAGTATATACAGCAGTGTACTGATATGTGAGGTATGAGGTATAATAGATGTAGTGTGTACAGATATATAGTATATACAGCCGTGTACTGATATGTGAGGTATGAGGTATAATAGATGCAGTGTGTACAGATATATAGTATATACAGCAGTGTACTGATATGTGAGGTATGAGGTATAATAGATGTAGTGTGTACAGATATATAGTATATACAGCAGTGTACTGATATGTGAGGTATGAAGTATAATAGATGTAGTGTGTACAGATATATAGTATATACAGCCGTATACTGATATGTGAGGTACGAGGTATAATAGATGCAGTGTGTATAGATATATATTATATGCACTGCTGTATATACTCTATATACCCACTGCATCTAGCTTGTCATGTGACCGTTAGCAACTTGTAGCCAGTGACGTCTCACCCACTGCAATCTAGCTTTTACCGAGTATTATAATACAGTGTGTGTACGCTGTATTCAGAGGGCACACTGAAGGGTCACTATAGACAAATGGGCACATATACTGCAAGAGGCAAAATACATAAAGGGGGCACACTGAAGGGGCACTATACACAAAGGGGCACATATAAGAGGCACGTTTTATAAGGGGCACCAAGCATGTGGCACTAGCATTAGGGGCACTGTGTGTGGCACTATAAACAGAGGGCACAGGGCATATGACACTATATACAGAGGGCACAGAGCATGTGGCACTATAAACAGAGGACACAGAGCATGTGGCACTATATACAGAGGGTAAAGGGCATATGGCACTGTATACAGAGGGCACAGAGTATGTGGCACTATATATAGAGGGCACAGGGCATATGACACTATATACAGAGGGCACAGAGTATGTGGCACTATATACAGAGGGCACAGAGCATGTGGCACTATATACAGAGGGCACAGAGTGTGTGGCACTATATACAGAGGGCACAGAGCATGTGGCATTATATACAGAGGGCATATGGCACTGTATACAGAGGGCACAGAGTATGTGGCACTATATATAGAGGGCACAGGGCATATGACACTGTATACAGAGGGCACAGAGTATGTGGCACTATATACAGAGGGCACAGAGTATGTGGAACTATATACAGAGGGCACAGAGTGTGTGGCACTATATACAGAGGGCACAGAGCATGTGGCACTATATACAGAGGGCATATAGCACTGTATACAGAGGGCACAGAGTATGTGGCACTATATACAGAGAACACAGAGTGTGTGGCACTATATACAGAGGGCACAGAGCATGTGGCACTATATACAGAGGGCATATGGCACTGTGTACAGAAGGCACAGAGCATGTGGTACTATATACAGAGAACACAGAGTGTGTGGCACTATATACAGAGGGCACAGAGCATGTGGCACTATATACAGAGGGCATATGGCACTGTATACAGAGGTCACAGAGTATGTGGCACTAATGCTGCTGTTATATTCAGGGCACAGAATGTGGAACTAAGATGAGTTTGTGTCAGTATGCAGGGTGCCAATGTGTTGGTAAAGCGTGAAGCTGAAGACATCTTCTCGGCAAAATCTGCAAAGCTGCATTGTGGTTGGGAGGAGTCGTCATGATGGTCTGAACCAGATGGGGAAGAACTCAGGAAGAGACGTCACCTGTAAGTCACTAAATGGAAATTATTATTATGCTACTGACTGTGTATGATGGGAGCTGTAGTCACCTGGATGATCTACAGCTGATGATGGGTGGTAGCATGCTGTTTTGCGCAACAACTCCCAGCATCCCTTTACACTTGTTCAGGCCATACACTTGTTCATATGGCGAGGGCTGACCTGACTACTCAGATGGTATCTGTACTAAACCTTTAAAATCTGGTAATGTATTTATGTATTGAACTTGGTTCTGGTGCTGTATTTATGTAGAGAACTTGGTTCTGGTGATGTATTTATGTATTGAACTTGGTTCTGGTGCTGTATTTATGTAGAGAACTTGGTTCTGGTGATGTATTTATGTATTGAACTTGGTTCTGGTGCTGTATTTATGTAGAGAACTTGGTTCTGGTTCTGTATTTATGTATTGAACTTGGTTCTGGTGCTGTATTTATGTAGAGAACTTGGTTCTGGTGCTGTATTTATGTAGAGAACTTGGTTCTGGTGATGTATTTATGTAGAGAAATTGGTTCTGGTGCTGTATTTATGTAGAGAACTTGGTTCTGCTGATGTATTTGTGTAGAGAACTTGGTTTTGGTGCTGTATTTATGTATTCAACTAGGTTCTGGTGCTGTATTTGACTTATGGGTTTAGTTATGGTGCTATATTTCTTGTTGATTTTGTTGCTGTATTTGACGTATGGGCCTGGTTCTGGTGTTGTATTCATGCAGTGAACTTGGTTCTGGTGCTGTGTTTGACTTCTAGGTTTGGTTCCGGTGCTGTATTTATGTAGAGAACTTGGCTCTGGTGCTGTATTCATGTAGAGAACTTGGTTCGGGTGATGTATTTATGTAGAGAACCTGGTTCCGGTGCTGTATTTATGTAGAGAACTTGGCTCTGGTGCTATATTTATGTAGAGAACTTGGTTCTGGTGCTGTTTTTGACTTATGGGTTTGGTTCTGGTGCTGTATTCATGCAGTGAACTTGGTTCTGGTGCTGTGCTTGACCTCTAGGTTTGGTTCTGGTGCTGTGTGTATGTAGTGATCTTACTCTGTATTTGTGTGTTAAACATACATCTGATGCTATACGTCTAATACTATCCATTCACATTTGCGTTTGGGTCACAGATTCTGTTAAAAAGACCGGGCAGAAAAGTTCTGCATGCAAGACTTTTTTGTTCGGTAAAGGAGCAGCATCCTGAGCAGACCCTATTGTACTCAATAGAGTCTCTTCAGCTCAGGGGTTGGTAAATCTGGTCCCTCTAATGATCAGGCTGTTGCTACGGACTCAGACATGTTCTATATCTAGGATCCAACATGAAAACACAACCAGCTGCCGCCTTTTAACCATTTAAAGCCCATTTACCTATACCGGCTTTATGGTAGGCGGAGTTAAACAGGTTAAGGATTGTAATACTTTTGTGACTTCCTCTGTGGTAAATGGCTGGAGTAGAAACAGTTTGTCCCCGGCAGACAGCGAAGGGATCCGAATTGAGTTCAAGAAAGTGTCAATTTTGCTATCTATATCTTCTGCGCGTATTTGTGAGGGATTGTTCTCAGCACCTAGGTCATACAATGACGTGTAGAATTTGTGAAATTCTTCTGCTATTAACGGGGTGGTGGTGACTCTCTGACCTGAGGAGTTTTTGACCGACTGTATAAAGGTTTTGACTCTTTGGGCACGGAGCATGTTGGACATAACCTTAGACCCTTTGTCCCCATGTAGGTAGTATTTAAAGCGTAGACATTGCAGGGTTTTAGCTGATTTAACATTGAGTATGTCTTTTAATTGAGAGCGCAAGGTCTTCAGGATACCCAGTGTCTCCTCAGAGGGTGTTTTTTTATGCAATTTCTCCTGGGTGGAGATTTGGAGTAGCAAAGAGTCAATTTGTTGGTTTCTACGGCGTTTGACTCTGGTACCCAGGGCTATGAGTTCCCCTCTAATCACAACTTTGTGCGCTTCCCATATAACCGGGAAAGAGACTTGTGGGGTGACATTAGTCTGAAAATAGTCCTTAATTTTTTGTTCAATAAGTTTCCTGTTATTTTCATCCTCTAATAGCGTGTCATTCAACCTCCATGACCAGCTTTTAGACGGAAAACCCATAGAAAGGTGCATTATAACAGGGGCGTGATCTGATATGGTGGTGGGACCTATATGTATCTTTTGGACAGATGAAAGTGCCGAGTGTGAGACCAGTATATAGTCTAAGCGCTGGTATGTACCATGCACGTGAGAGTAGTAAGTGAAGTCCCTACCTTCTGGATTGAAAAGGCGCCACACATCAGCGGTATGCAAGTCTGCAAGAGCTGCCTGGACCTTACGGAGAAGCTTTTTCCTTATCAAAGGTGTAGAGGAGGTAGAGTCCATCTCAGGATCCAGAGTGAGGTTAAGGTCCCCTCCCATGATAATGACACCTTCTGCAAAGGATTTCAGCCGGTCCAAGGTCTGGGTTAGCCACTGCACCTGTTTAACATTAGGAGCATATAAATTAGCGATGGTCACAATTGAGTTCAAAACTTTCCCCTTGAGGAAAAGGTAGCGCCCGTCTGGGTCTGAGATTTGTGCTGACAGGACAAATGGGAAATTTTTACTTAAGCCAATTGAGGCACCTCTGGCTGCCGAGGAATAAGTGGAATGAAACCATGTCAGAAACAATCTGCTATGTACTTTTGGTACACGAGTATGTTTAAAATGGGTTTCCTGCAGTAAAATCAAGTCTGCCCCCTCTCTCCGGAGCATATGGTACAATTGACTGTGCTTCTGAGGTACATTCAACCCATTGACGTTTAGGGAATATGTAAGTATCTTAGCCATCAAGAACTCTGTGTGGTGGTAGCACAAATAGCCACTGAAGTATCATCACCAGGTGGTTATTAACAAAACATAAAATGAATGTACATAAGTTACTGGGGCTAGTTAGCCCGAGCGATATACAACAATGGTAAATAACAGTTGGGAACATCGGTGAGGGGGGGAGACAAAGAGAGAAGACCTAGTACTGTCTAGGTACTCCACTCACCCAACCTAGAAAGAAGTGCAAAGTGACATAATACGGCTTTCTGCCTGTAGGGACAAAGAGGGAGCCATCTCAAAACCCTGAGGGTACCTATCAAGTAGGTGTTAGAGCACCTTATCAGGCCCAGCTCAAGTGTCCCTATATTCAGAAGACCTTAACAGCTGAATAAGGGCAAACATTAGCAAACAGCAATAAAAGGTTAAATAAAGAGAAAACAGTGAACAGTGAATCAGTGCCAATAGCACCAACGGCAATCTAAATAGTGAGGGAAAAGAGGTTAAGAGACTTAGATTGCGTAGAAATAGAGCAAACCCTTGCCCCCAATAGGGGGTTGCAGCAGAATGGAGACTCAGTCCACACACGCAGCCTTCTTCCTGGGCGACTTGAACTTGGAAGCCAGCTTGCATGGCTGCGGTGATGTCAGTGTCGGAATGTCCTCCATGTTCGCTGATGGAAGCCATGACGGGATCTCCATGGGTGAAACCTCCAGCGCCGACCAGATCTTGGCCAGACCCTCCGGGTGTTTGATGGCCACTTGTTTGCCGTTAATGACGGTGCTAAGCCCAAATGGAAAAAGCCATCGTATGGGATGTTTTCTGGAACGCAGGAGTTCGGTGAGTGGCCGTAGCGCTCTCCGCTTGGCTAGTGTGCTCGCCGCCAGGTCCTGAAACAGCTGAATTTTGTGATTGTCCATCATGATCGCCTCTTTTTCTCTGGCTGCCCTAAGAACCGCAGCGGTATCAAGATAGTTGAGTAGGGCGCATATGGTATCCCTCGGGGGTTCTTCCGGGGACGGTTTGGGCCTGAGAGCTCTGTGTGCCCTTTCAATCGTAATGGCGGCAGCCTGCTCCGGGCCTAGTAAATCAGAAAAGATCTGACGCACCGTATCAGTGAGTGAGTCTGCGGGGTATGATTCTGGGATGCCGCGAATTCTGACATTCTTTCGCCTCCCCCGATTCTCCTGATCCTCTAAGTAGAGGTAGGCATTGTTGATCTGTGTGCGGAGCGCTGTAATATTGCTACAGACCGCCTGGCTATGTTGTGCGTGTGCGGCCTGGGCATCCTCCAAAGCCTCGACACTGTGGCCCATATGCTTCATCTCCATCTTGATGTCCGCCAACTCCCTCATAACAGGTGAGAGTGCCTGTGAAAGAGTATGTTTAAGGAAGGACCTGGTGATAGGCATCGGGTCTTGTTCTCCCGGGTTGTCCGATGGAGCATACGAGCTTCCCCCGTCCGAGTCCTCTTCTGCTGTGGCGCAATATTCTGCAGTCGCCATCTTGCTTCTGCCGGCCGGAGAAGAAGTCTTCTTGTTGAGGAATTTATTCAGATCGCTCTGCGATTTTTTCGATCTCGGTGTTTGCTCCATATCTCTGCCTCTCTCTTTACCTGGTTTGCCCATGCTGCAGGCAGTTTAAACCACTGAAAAGCTGCTAGATCGGGTGTAGTGGTGAGGAGCTCAAGCTTCAAGCGTCCTGCACCATGCTCGGCTAGCTCCGCCCCCCTCCTGCTACCCCGATGTCACAGCCCTTTAAAAGCCTCATCCCGCATGGTCTCCGCCATTTTACTGTGAGCTGAACATAGGGAGAGACATGACAAGTGCTAGGGACAGTGTTGCTAAAAGCTTTTAATTGTGGAATATTGGATAGGGAGATTGCAAGAATAGTGCAGGGACAGTGTAGGGAGATCGTAAGGAGAGTTTTTACACTATAGGGAGAGCATAGGGAGACTGCAGGGACAGTGCAGGGACTGTAATCTGAAGGATCTGTGTAGGGCACAGACGTATATAATTGAACAGTTATTCTTGTTTAATAGATAAGCAATTCTATGAGGATCTGAATAGGATCTGTGTAGGGCACAGACCTATATAATTGAACAGTCTCATTCTTGTTCAATAGATGAGCAATTCTATGAGGCCTTGATTCTCGAATTGGAGTGAATAAGCTGTCTAGTTCTACTGTCATTGGGGTGTCTACCTTGTTGAATAGATAAGCAATTCTATTAGACCTTGATTCTCAAACTGGGGCGAATAAGCTGTCTAATACTACTATTATTGGGATGTACACCTGATTTCATAGATAAGCAATACTATTACACATTCATTTGAATTACATTTTTTAAAACCTCGCTCATCTCTAATAATGACCTATCCAGGCATGCAATTCAGCCGATTCCCTCCGGTTCTCCAGATCCGGTTGTTAAAATTACAGCCATGCTCAGGACAGCGATACAGATTAACGCTGCAGCAGGGCAAGGGAGAAGCATCTCCCTTCCCTGTTCCTCTGATAAGTGCCAGCGTTTGACTGAGCCGGGCTTAGCACTGTGCGGGACACAGGCCAGAAGAGGCATGCATCACATTGCTGACAGCGTGAAGGTACGTATAAGTGTTTTTGTTTCTTTCCTGAGGTGAACTATGCAGGCATCTACTAAGGGCATTACTGGCATATCATGGGGGACACTATGGGAGCGTCTACTGGCACATCATGGGGGACTATGGGGGCATTTACACTGGCACATCATGGGGGCATCTACTGAGGGCATTTACACTGGCACATCATGAAGGCATCTAGTGGGGACATTTATACTGGCACATTATAGGGGATACTATGGGGCATCTACTGTACTTGGGCATTTATACTGGCTCATCATGGGGACACTATGAGGGCATCTACAGGGGGCATTTATACTGGCACATCTGGGGGGCATCTATGGGGGCATTTACACTGGCACATCATGGGGGACACTATGTGTGCATCTTATACTGGCACATTATGGGGGCACTATGGTGTTGGAGGGGGGGGAACACTATGGGAGCATATTATATGGCACATTATGAAGGCACTAAGAAGGGGCGTTTACACTGCTGCATTATGGGGGACACTAAAGGGAATCTTATACTGGCACATTATGAGGGCACTATTGGGTTGGGGGAGAGAACACTATGGGGGCATATTATATAGGCACATTATGTGGGCGCTAAGAAGGGGCATTTACACTGGTGAATTATGGGGGAAACTATGGGGAGTATTATACTGACACATTATGAGGGTACTATGGGGTTGGGGGGAAGAACACTATGGGAGCATATTATATAAGCACATTATGGGGGCACTATGGGGAAGAGGAAGGAGCACTATGGGGGCATCTACTTGGGGCATTATATAGGGGCATTTTATACTTGCACACATTACGAGGGCACTATGGTTACATTAGGTCAACTGGGGGCACTGAGAAGGGGAAATTTTTGGTACTAGCACACAGAACAGGAGCATTTTTGAACTAGTGCACATTATTAGGGGGCATTTTTTGTACTGTCGCACATTATAAGGGACATTCTTTATATTGGTGCTCATTTTAATTGGCCAATTTGCCCCCCCACAATTATACTGCTCCAAAGTCCCACCAATAATAATAATTCTCTGCCAGAATGCTCTTAGTAGTAATAATGCCCCTACAGTGCCCCAACAATAATGTCTCCACTTTGCCCCAGAAGTAATAATGCTTCCATAGTACCCATAATAGTAATAATGTTCCCCATAGTCCCCCAGTAGTAATTGGGGGGACATAATGTTTACACTATTAGTGTTTGGAGCACTATTTGCTGGGCGCAGTTATTTTAGGGCAGTGTGCGCCAATAATTATTGAAAGGTACTATCTGTGTGATACTAGTGTTATGAAGGGGTTTGTCTGTTTCTGCTGGATAGTATTGTGGGCACTATCTGTGTGGTGCTAGTATTTTCAGGTGTACAGTTTCTTTAGTATAGTATTGGGAAGCACAGTGGTCACAGTATTGGAGGTGGCAGAATGAGGTGTTCAGAAGTGATGGAAAAGTAGAAACCTAAGATGTCTTTTTGTCAAACTGAAGAAACGATAGATGGGTAAAAAACAATCACGATGGTCTGGTCTGAAAAGACAAGATGAGGAAAGAGAATATTTACATCAGAGGAAAATTCACTGGATGTAAGAGGTACGTGGTGCTGTATTCTGGATAGCACGGAATATAATGTGTATGTAAATATGTCTTTAGTACTAGGCACAAATGTGCATAAAGTGTATGTGGAGTAGGTAAATCTACTGTAAATGTAGCCTATGTGTAATTTATATACTGTATGGTGTATCATATATGGGTGTATACTGAATATGTGATATATGTGAGTGTAATGTCTATGTAGTCTGTTTAGATATGCATACCTCCCAATCATCCCAGATCTGGCATAACTACTGTGTGGGGGACACAATGGAGACTAGGCAGGGTTGGGACATGTACAGATAGACTTTGGGTGGAGTTAGAGGTGTGGGTCAGCGCTGTAAAAAACTTGCTTTGTGCGCCGCTGATAGTTTAGCTCCTTAGGCTTTTTAAAAGTTGGGTGATGTGTGTGCAGTGTATACATCGTGTATTTATGTGTATTTATGTTGCATATATACAGTGTATGTATATGTAAACTTGTGTCGTGATGCCGCGTGTTCGCCGTTGAGTAGGGAACCTGTTGTTAAAAATTTAAATCCCACCCCTGCCGACTAAGGCACTCTCTCCCCAAGGAGAGATAGTATCACCCAAATCCTAACAGGCCTCTTACCCAGTTAAGCCAGTACTCTCTGCTCGGCACTAATGAGGGGCAATCACCCCGAAACAGCTGTCTGCAGATGAGGTGCTGGCTTATCTAATAAATAAAGCTGAGTGTATGTATGTATGTATGTATGTCCACTAAAGGAATCCGCACCGTCGCATTTACAATCACGAAATTTGGCATACAGGTACATCCAGTGTTCGGGAAGGTTTTAGACCGGGTCTCAGCTCTCTAGGAAGTACCATTCCTGAGATATTCCCAGAAAAAAAACAAATATGGCACATCACATGTCCTACATTAGCCAATAGAAGCCTGCAGGTCTTTCTCTTCATATCCCAACTGTCATACACACGGTCATATGTCCCTTATCCACATACATACAGTTTTACACCAGGTTTCCATAATAACCCAGCCATTTTTCTTCACTGCTGTAGGTCAGCTTTAAAGGGGCAGGGCACTGTGGATTGCACTGTTAAGGGAGCAGAGTAGGGTGACCACCCTCAAAAGACTGACTTTTAAACCCCGCCCCTGGCTCTGGTTAGTCCGCACCCCTGACCCAGTTAGGTCACGCCCTTCCCACTCTGAAGTCGGCAGAGATTTAAAAAATTTAGGTAAAATCAACCTTAGGTCAGCTGCAGAGGTTGAAGGGAGGGTGACTTTCTCCCTGCAGCTCATGTTCAGACAGCACAGTGCTGCTGTATGAGCGTGAGCTGTTCAAAAGGACATCCCTGTGTCCATACAGGCCCTGCTCTGGATGGAGAACAGAGAGTCTGAAAGCCAGACTGTCCGGCCTAAAACTGGACCTCTGGCCACCCTAGAGCAGAGTGCTGTGGAGGTCACTGTTAAGGAGGTCGGGTATTGTGGCAATTCTGTTAAGGAGATGGGGGTACTGCGGAGGTCACTTATAAATGGACGGTTGCAGTGGAGGTCACTGTTAAAGAGGCGGGTGCTGTGGAGGTGACTGTTAAGAGGGAGGGGCACTGTTGATGTCATTGTTAAGGGGTTGGGAGCTGTGGAGATCACTGTTAAGAGGGGCGGGATGCTGTGGAGCTCACTGTTAAAGGGGCAGGCACTGTGGAGGTTACTGTTAAGGGGCAGGGGTAAGGGGGTGGGCGCTGTGGAGATCACTGTTAAAGGGGCGGTATGCTGTGGAGGTCACTGTTAAAGGGGTAGGCACTGTGGAGGTTACTGTTAAAGGGACAGGGGACTGTGGAGGTTACTATTAAAGGGGCAGTGGGGGTCACTGTTAAAGGGGAAGGCGCTGTGGAAGTTACTGTCAAGGAGGCGGGGGACTGTGGAGTTCACTATTAAAGGGGCATCTGCTGTGGAGTTCACTGTTAAAGGGGTAGGTGCTGTGGAGGCCACTATTAAAGGGGCAGGTTGCTGTGGAGGCCACTGTTAAAGGGGCAGGCACTGTGCAGGTCACTGTTAAGGAGCAGGAAAGTATGGAGGCCACTATAAAAGGGGCAAGATGCAGTAGAGGTCACTGTTAAGGCAGCAGGGTGCTATGGAGGCCACTATAAAAGGGGCAGGATGCTGTAGAGGTCACTGTTAAGGCTGCAGGGTACTGTGGAAGTCACTATTAAAGGATCAGGATGCTGTAGTCACTGTGATAGAGAACACTGTGGATATCATTTAAACCTTGCACATAAACATTAAATGAAATATACCCGTGCGATGCCGGGTCCTTCTGCTAGGTTAATATACAAGTCATGTCTCAAGGCCTATTATACAATGTTGAACATTGACTTATAGGATAGCTACCATTAAACCTGGTGGCATTAAAGGCAGAGCTTGTTAAGAGCTCATTTAATCCCTTTTCATCCCAGACATTTTCTGAGAACCATATGTTTTTTTATTTTTCTCTTGACGATGCTATGTAAGAGTTTATTTTTTGCGGGATGAGTTGCCATTATTTTTGCGGTACATAAAACTTTTTATTGCTTGATATTATACTTGTTTGTGAGGCAAGGTGGCTTTTTGAACACCCTTTTTATTTTTTTACAATGTTCACCTGATGGAGTAGATTCATATGATATTTTTGTAGAGCTGGTCATTACGAATGTCTATTTTTTTTATTTTATTTTTTTCACTCTTACATGGCTTGATGAAAGGAAAGGATACTTTTTTACTTGAAACTTTTATTTTTTCATATTTATAAAACGTTATTTCTTTTTTTAATTTTTGACCCACTAGGGAACTTCATCTTTTGAGGGTCTGTATTGTACTGCATTGTAGCTGAGATGATGGGGTGTGAGAGGGAGCCCCGTACATGTATGGCGTGGGTCTGGAACCCCTGCTGGCCATGCTGTATAAGTATGGCGAAAGTCTGGAAGGGGTTAAGTGCCCTGAAGAAACTGCCACATGTAAACAAGTGTTATTCGATTTCATCAAGTTGTCAAGTCATATGCATTATCAAAGTATGTAAAAGAACCTTCACAAGCAACCTTTGAGTAGACAAAATTATTTGGTGTTTTATTTGAATCTAATATGGCATTTATCATGTCTGTAGCAAGGCTACATTCCAAACATTTTGTCATTAATGTAAACCACTACAAGGTTATTCAGAACACTGTGTATACATCTACATAAGATAATCACATGGCCTCATCCCCAAATTCTGCACATGATCAATGTGAATGCACACATTGTATTCTAATTAAATGTTCATGTCATTATGGCCCTTGGTTATGAATTTTCTTGGTACATATGGTACCGTTTAATGTTACAAACAAAATGGATCTAAAGTGTTATAATCTGGAATTATATGAGAAAATGGGATAAAAAAAAATTTTTTTCATTCTATATGCTGTATACTCTGCTATGCAAATTAGCTCTCTTTCCCAAAACAAAGCTATACCTATGGTGCCACAATTGGAAAGGTAGCCAATGTTTGACCCTTTAAAAAGCCTGGAGATTATAGCCGAGCCAGTACCTCATCTGGAAATAGCATTAAGGGATCCTGGAAAGATGGGTAACAAATTATGTTGAACTGTAATAGGAACTGCTCAATACTCAGTCTGTCTAAAAAAATCCTTCTCCTTACTCCAAAGTAGTGCCATAGCTAGTCAGCCATAGCTAGGATTTCAGGGCCCTGGGAAAGTGAGGTTACAACCATGTGGAGATGTATTAGGGACTGCAGAACACTACATCTACCAAGTGTGACAACTCAGGGTCACATAGCTCTCCAGGATCGCCGTCTTCTCACCTTAGACGGTTGGAACACCTCAAGAAGCCACTCCAACACTGCAGATTCGGGTGCAAACTGGCCACAACCAGCTTTTATTGTCACTTTTACAGCAATCCAAACAACTCATAAACACAAATCCTCGGCCGTCTGGCCACTGACTACACAGTATTTGTCCCTCTCTATCAGGATCTGGGTCTACCACCCAGCTCCCCAAAACACACCACGGTGCTTACCCCACACAGGGTTAGAGGGTCCCAGGTCCTGGCTCCTACAGGCCTACTCACAGCCTGCTCCTTTCCCGGGGGGGAGCCCTGATTGAGGAGCACAGCCCACCTATACCTGAGCTCCTCAGCTGGCTGCTAATTACCTCTCATTAACAGCCAGGCTAATACATACAATGAGGAAATACACTATTTTCCCAGCCTTTCTTCTTCTCATCCAGCTTCCTCTGGGTGAGACACACCATTTTATGGCCCTCATATGGCCCTCTGGCAGCTGCACTGCCACACAAGATAAATCCCTCTCCTCAATCCTAAATAGTGACATAGTTAGGCAGATTTGCCTCTCAGGAATCTAGGAAATCTGGGTAACACACAATGTAAAGTTAACATTATATTACAGTGTTTACGGCTCCACAGGGCTTGTAATTCATCTTTACAACAATAATGCATACCTCCCAACTTTGCAAAGAGAGAAAGAGGGACATATTTTGCGGCGCACGCAGCGCGCCGCGGCAAATTTTTTCTGCAGTAGGTCACGCCCCTAACCCCGCCCACTATAAACTAATCTCACTCAGTCCCTTTACTACACAGGGATAATAAACACAGTGATGTCATCGTACAGGGATAATAAACACAGTGATGTCATCGTACAGGGATAATAAACACAGTGATGTCATCGTACAGGGATACTACACACAGTGATGTCACAGTACAGGCAATTTGTTATTTCTGATTATTTTAAGGCATTCCAGTGCTGGTGGAGTTTCATTAGTTTGAATGAATTTTGAGAACTGCAACATTTCATCGGGGAATGATTTTTCTAAATCATGATGACAGCCTTATCTGCGCCCCCCAGGCCTTGTTTGCACAGGTGTACTGTGACATCACTGTTTATTATCCCTGTACAGTGACATCACTGTGTTTATTATCCCTGTACAGTGACATCGCTGTGTGTATTATCTCTGTACTGTGACATCACTGTGTTTATTATCCCTGTACGGTGACATCACTGTGTTTATTATCTCTGTACTGTGACATCACTGTGTTTATTATCCCTGTACAGTGACATCGCTGTGTGTATTATCTCTGTACTGTGACATCACTGTGTTTATTATCCCTGTACAGTGACATCTCTGTGTTTATTATCCCTGTACAGTGACATCGCTGTGTGTATTATCCCAGTGCAGGAACAGGTAAGTGGTCTGTGTTTGTGTGTTTGTTTTCTATTTTTCAGGGTCGTGAATGCAGAGGACTACGTCGGATTCGGTGGACTACGTCCGACCAGCTTTTTTTTTAATAAAATGGTCAAACAGGGGTCTGGGGGAGTGTTTATTTCAATAAAATGTTTTATACTGGTGTGTGTGTATTTTTTTTTTACAATACTACAGTTTTAGTAATCACGGCTATCTACTGACGGCCCTGATTACTAATACTGGGCTTAGTGCTTGCCGGTATGGCAGGCCAGCACTAACCCCAACATCTATTACCTCGGCACCCACCGCCACCAGGGGTGCCGGGAAGAGCCGGGTACCCGCAGGACTGGACCTTCTAAATTGAGGGTCTGGCTCTGGGGCGGCTGCAGGCTGGTACCATTAGGCTGGGAAGGGCCAATAACCGTGTCCCTTCCCACCCTGGTAGTGCCAGGCTGCTGCTGCTGGTTGTATCTGGCTGGAGAAGGAAAAAAGGGGGGACCCCACGCCATTTTTTAACAAAAATAATTAAATAATTAAAAAAAAAATGGCGTGGGGTCCCCCCTTTTTTCCTTCTCCAGCCAGATACAACCAGCAGCGGCAGCCTGGCACTACCAGGGTGGGAAGGGACACGGTTATTGGCCCTTCCCAGCCTAATGGTACCAGCCTGCAGCCGCCCCAGAGCCAGACCCTCAATTTAGAAGGTCCGGTCCTGCGGGTACCCGGCTCTTCCCGGCACCCCTGGTGGCGGTGGGTGCCGAGGTAATAATGTTGGGGTTAGTGCTGGCCTGCCATACCGGCAAGCACTAAGCCCAGTATTAGTAATCAGGGCCGTCAGTAGATAGCCATAATTACTAAAACTGTAGTATTGTAAAAAAAAAAATACACACACACCAGTATAAAACATTTTATTGAAATAAACACTCCCCCAGACCCCCTGTTTGACCATTTTATTAAAAAAAAAAAAAAAAGCTGGTCCGACGTAGTCCACCGAATCCGACGTAGTCCTCTGCATTCACGACCCTGAAAAATAGAAAACAAACACACAAACACAGACCACTTACCTCTTCCTGCACTGGGATAATACACACAGCGATGTCACTGTACAGGGATAATAAACACAGTGATGTCACCGTACAGAGATAATAAACACAGAGATGTCACTGTACAGGGATAATAAACACAGCGATGTCACAGTACAGAGATAATAAACACAGCGATGTCACTGTACAGGGATAATACACACAGTGATGTCACAGTACAGAGATAATAAACACAGTGATGTCACAGTCCAGGGATAATACACACAGTGATGTCACAGTACAGAGATAATAAACACAGTGATGTCACTGTACAGAGATAATAAACACAGCGATGTCACTGTCCAGGGATAATAAAGACAGTGATGTCACAGTCCAGGGATAATAAAGACAAGATGTCACCGTGCAGGGATAATAAAGACAGTGATGTCACAGTCCAAGGAAAATAAACACAGTGATGTCACAGTCCAGGGATAATAAACACAGTGATGTCACAGTCCAGGGATAATAAACAGTGATGTCACCGTACAGGGATAATAAACACAGTGATGTCACAGTACAGGGATAATAAACAGTGATGTCACCGTACAGGGATAATAAACACAGTGATGTCACAGTACAGGGATAATAAACACAGTGATGTCACAGTCCAGGGATAATAAACAGTGATGTCACCGTACAGGGATAATAAACACAGTGATGTCACAGTCCAGGGATAATAAACAGTGATGTCACCGTAGAGGGATAATAAACACAGTGATGTCACAGTACAGGGATAATAAACATTGATGTCACAGTCCAGGGATAATAAACACAGTGATGTCACAGTCCAGGGATAATAAACATTGATGTCACAGTCCAGGGATAATAAACACAGTGATGTCACAGTCCAGGGATAATAAACAGTGATGTCACCGTACAGGGATAATAAACACAGTGATGTCACAGTCCAGGGATAATAAACAGTGATGTCACCGTAGAGGGATAATAAACACAGTGATGTCACAGTACAGGGATAATAAACATTGATGTCACAGTCCAGGGATAATAAACACAGTGATGTCACAGTCCAGGGATAATAAACATTGATGTCACAGTCCAGGGATAATAAACACAGTGATGTCACAGTCCAGGGATAATAAACATTGATGTCACAGTCCAGGGATAATAAACATTGATGTCACAGTCCATTATGCCTGTACTGTGACATCACTGTGTTTATTTAATAAACACAGTGATGTCACAGTACAGGCATAATAAACACAGTGATGTCACAGTCCAGGGATTAACATTGATGTCACAGTCCACAGAAAGTTAAAAAATTAAAAGTATTATACTTACCTTTTTCCTAGCAGCAGGGCCAGCATCACCAGCAGGAAGATCTTCTGCTCGTGCCTGAAGGGGGCGGAGCCAATGCTGACGGCCGGCCCCGCCCCCCCGCCGAGACCCGATGCATAGATGAAAGGTACGGGGAGCTGCAGGGGGGACAGGAGGGAGGATGGAAGAAGCAGGCAGCCGATTCTGGCTGTCTGCTCCTTCCTGCAACAGGCAAGTGTCTCTGCGTCCTATGGACGCAGAGACAGCTGCCAGAGACCGGGACATACCTCCCCCGTACCGGGACAGCGGGACTGCCACTGCAATCCGGGACTGTCCCGCTGGATCTGGGACGGTTGGGAGGTATGATTAATGAATATCATATTGGCCTAGACAGTCAGTGAGAAATCCCTCCTGCCTATACAGGAAAAGTTGACATTCTGACACTTAGAAAAGCTTGTGTAATAGTTTCTGTAGTGCCAGTGCCCTGATACTGTATAGTATACCTGCTATATACGTATTATACAGTGTACAGGGGAGGTTTTCTAAGAAGCTGCTGAAATTTTGCAGTTTCTTCCTCTTTCATGATGCTCTGGTGTCTATTGTACTGAATTGGAAGTAAGCCCTGTCCCTTTACCTGAACTTTCTGTCTTCACTGTGAAGTCATGCTGGTGCACCGAGAGAGATAAGATTTGGTCCTCAGTAAAAGATAGAGGGGCTGGGAGGAAGGAGGTATTTCTCTGAACGTAGGATATCTGCTAAAATTGCTTTAGGTAGCAGTTTGTAGGTGCCGATAGAGAAAGAGCTATAAACAGAATAGGTTGTCAATTTCAGATTAGTGGTGGTCTGTCTCGGTATCCCCGGTGATCACCTGTTTGAAGGGGCTGATGCACCAGAGCAGTGATGGTGAATCTTTTAGAGACCGAGTGCCCAAACTGCAACCGAAAACCCACTTATTTATGGCAAAGTGCCAACTCGGCAATTTAACCTGAATACCAATATAGTATGTCTTCCATGTACTTTATCATTTAGCTATAGTAGCCTGCCTACATTCAATGTGCTGCATGGCAGGAAAAGTCTAAGGCATATTGGTACACCATAGACTTTTTCCAAGGTGCGGGTGCCCACAGAAAGGGCTCTGAGTGCCACCTCTGGCACCCGTGCCATAGGTTCGCCACCACTGCACTAGAGCAAGAGTTGTGTTGTCAGATTGTCGTTCACTGTGACACTTGCTGCCATGCAAGCTGGCTACAGGTGCTCTCACATACTGGCTGCGGGCTGTTCCTGTGTAGGCTGGTTGCCTGGGTGCTGCTCGCTGTCTGTGGCCTTCTGTCTGTGAACGTGGGCCTGTGAATGTGTTCTCCCCATGTCCATATCACTGTGTAGTTCCTGACACTCGTGCCATGCAGGGTGTCTGTGGGCAGTTCCCATGCATGCTGGTTTCTGTGATTCGTGCCGGCTGCAGCCTAAGGAGTATGAAGATGGATGCTCTCTGTGTTTTGTAGCACAGTACAATTCACTGTCATGCTTTTTTGCTGTGTAGGCTGGTTGCTTAAACTCTTGCACTGGTTTTAGTGTTTTGTGACTTTGTGTGACATGTCTCCTGTGATTTCTATGTGCTATGTTACTTGTTTGTTCTTGGTTCATGTGGGGATAATGTTCCCTGGTCTGGGTGTGGCTTACCAGGTGGTCACGTGCTCTCAGTTCCGAGCTATTTATACTTGTAAGCTGTGGAATCTGTACCAAGCTTTGCTGGGTGCGGGATCTTTGCTCCTGATCTGGGGTTTTGCCATCTGCTCTTTCTGTGTGGTTACCTGGTAGAACATTGATGTCACCATGTAGCTATGACACTCACACACAGCTATGAGAGATGTCATCCTGGATCGATGTCACCTGGTCGATGTTACCTTAATGTTTTCATCTTGAAGTTATCATGACCTTGTTTTATGTTTGTTAGGGCACCATGTCTTTATGTTTTCTGTGGTCAGCTTTGGTTCTGCCTGTGTATTGTCTGTGCAGCTTTGTCTGTGATCACAATCAATCTGTTCCGCATGGGGTCCAGGCATCTACCTGTCTCCTTTCTGTGCAGCTCTGTCTGTGATTGCCATGCATCCGTTCCGCATGGGATCCAAGCATCTGCCCCTGTATGTTTGCAGCTCTGTCTGGGACTGACATGTAACAATGTTTGCATGGGGTCCAGACATCTGGTAGTTCCATGTCAGTGCTTCCTGTATTCTTTTTATGTCTGGTCTGAACAGTGTCCTGTGTTCTAGTATGTTTGGGTTCAAGTTCATTCGCCATTCCAGTTCTTGTTTGTGCTTGCCTGGATCACTGGTGCTTGCACTAGCATTTGTCCTTTGCAGGTAAGTGGCCAAGTGAACTGGGACCATTCTGGAAGTCTATCGCCAGCACCAGGGGTATTGTAAAGAACTGAGCTCACTTTTTCTCCGGCCTTTGGTTTTGGCCCCAAGTCAAACTGGTGCACTTAGTCCAATGATGTTCTATCTGCCATGGTACCCTTGCCTGTAAGTTCAGGTCTTACTGTCATGTTCGGCCATGTCCTGTTTAAAAAAGTATTCTGTTTTTTTTTTACCTCTTGTCCGTCTCTGTATGCCTATGCGATGTTCTGAGATTTCTGAGGTGCATATGACCCTCAGAACATGACATGCATTTTTTCAGTGTTTGCCTGTATGCTCTCCATATTGTAGTGGCTGAGTAGACTAATTAAAACTGTTCGACCCAAGTAAATGGAAGAGGAAGCAGTAATTACAGTACACCAATCACTGATAATCAGGGGTGTCAAGAGACAACCCCCACTGATCTGATATTGATGAACTATGCTGAGGATAGGTCATCAATATAGGAAACTGGCCAACACCTTTAACTTTGTATGTTATCCCTTTTTCTTGGTTTTCAAGGTTTAGCGGTTCTTTAAGAGATTAAAGAGGTTTTCCATTTTGAACTATCCCCCTTTACTTAAATGGTTCCTCAAAACATAGTTCCAGAGAGATTGATGCTGCTTGTAACTCTGTATGCACACAGAATGTCCTAAAATATTTGGAAATCAACTTTCTAAACAAGCCACCACATCATTGCCTTTCATCTTATTTATTATCTGTATGCTGCTTGTTTTGACTTAAAAAAAACCCTGCACCTAACTGCCCTGTGTGAACATGATGTGGTGTACTATGTATGATGTTTAAGAAACAGCTGCCAATGAGACCTTGGACACTTTAATGTCATCATTCAATAGAAGCATGGCTTGTATCTCTCTGAAGACAAGCCAGCACGGTGTGCTGTCTGCATCTTTTGCAGCTCCATTGAAATGAATTTTGTGGAACAGATGCGGACTTTTTCAAACGGTCGTCTGAATGAGCCCTTATGGTGTGTCTGCTTTATGTACTTCCATTGCAGTGGTTGTCAAACTGGTCTCTGTTGTTTCTTCTGCTTTATTTAACCTGGCCAAAGTTGAACCACAGCCAGAGACAAGCTAAAAACATTGTCAGAAGTACACAATTTCTGAAAATTGGCTACAGTGTATCATTTTGGAGTCCAGCCTGTTTTGTTCACAAAGGATTGCTTAGACAGGATACAAAGCTGTCCACCTAAGCAGAAATTGGTCCCAGAGAACGGAGCGAGGAGAGTGGCGGAGGGAGCACTGCATATGCACAACCGCCCTCCATTCAACTATGGGTCCGCTAAAAATAGCCAATTGCTGGCTCAGATATTTCTGTCCCCATAGAAATGAATCGGAGCAGTGGCTGCGCAAGCGTGGTGCGCTCCCATTCTTTTGTATGGGGAGAGTGCTTGGCAGTGGCTGGACCCAGAAGAACAGGAGTCCTCCAGCCACCTCTATCCCTGCTCAGTTCTCGGGTAAGTGCGGGTCCCAGAGGTGGGATCCACACTTATGAGACAAGGGGAATATGTCCTAGCAATATGCCCCATTGACTGTGATGGGAAAAAGGCATTTCAGCCTCTGAATGTGGACAAGAATGTTCTCATAAATTGATTTTAATGTCACAATGTATGGGCAGCGGATGATGGTACCCGGGATTCCATTAGCATGTCATAATGTACAGTCAGCAGGTGAGAGAATCCAGGATTCCTTTATGATGTCACAATTTATTGGCAGCGGATGAATATAACCAGGATACCATTATGATGCCACAGTGTGTGGGTAGCATATGACGGCATCCTGGATTCCATTATGTCAAAATGTATAAGCAGCGTATGATGTTATCCAGAACTCCATTGCAATGTGACAATGTGTGGGTAGCATGTGAAGGCATTCAGGATTCCAATATGATGTCACAATGTACTAACAGTGGATGGGGGTATCTAGGATTTCATTTTAATGTTACAATGTATGGGCAGTGGATGAATGTAACCAGGATACTATTATGATGCCACAATGTGTGGGTAGAATGTTACAGCATCCAGGTTTACATTATGATGGTACAATTTATGGGCAGTGGATGATGGTATCTAGGATACCATTATGATGTCACAATGTATGTTCAATCGATGATTATATCCAGGATTTCATTATTATGTTAAAATGCATAGGAAGTGAATGAATGAAACCAGGATACCATTATGATGCCACAGTGTGTGGGCAGAATGTGACTGCATCCAGTATTATATTATGATATTACAATATGTGGGCAACAGATGACCGTATCTAGGATTCCATTATGATGTCACAATGTATGGGCAGCGGATGATGGTATCCAAGATTCCGTTATGATGTCACAATGTATGGGCAGCCGAGGTTGTAGGTATCCATGATTCCATTATGATGTCACATTGTATGTTCAGCAGATGATGGCACCTAGGATTATGATGTCACAATTTATGGAAAGCGCATTATGATATCCTTGATTCCATTATGATGTCACGATATATGAGCATTAGATGATGGCATTAGAGATGAGCGAGCATACTCGTCCGAGCTTGGTGCTCGTTCGAGTATTAGGGTACTCGTAAGTACTCGCAGCTCGGACGAGTATCTCGCCATACTCGAGGAAATGGCAACTTCCGCATCGTGCTTTTTTGGCGCCTATAAACACAGCCAATCACAAGCCAGGAGACTCTACAGTACACCCAGCATCACGTGGGGCCCTTACATGTCGATAGCAGGGGTTGGCTGGCCTGATCAGGTGACCCTGGAATATACTAGTGACTGGCCGCGGCGCTCGGCTCAGATGCCGTCTGGATGTCGTTAGGGATAGAGCTGCTGCGTTTCAGGGACAGTGTTAGGGCCTGAATTTAGTTCTCAGTTAGGCAGGAATCACCCACAAAGAACCCAACAGCCCTTCTACGGGCTAGAAGAATTTTTTTTTTTGTCTCCTGGCTTGGCTGGCTGGCTGGCACTAGTAGTGCAGCTATCGCCATATCTAACCCTGTTTTTTTTTTTATTGTTCTATCTCAGTGATACAAATCCATTGCACACAGCAGTGTGGAACCATTCTGTGTGTCACAGTTCAGCACTGACTCACTCCAATCCATATATACTGTCCAGGTGACACTTTCTGTACGTCACAGAATACAACCAAGTCATTTGCTACCAATATCATCTACAGCTTGATCCAGGAAACTCTCTGTGCGACATTTGTCTGGGTCGCAGACTAAATAGCCACCGTTAACAGGGTGTCAGTCAGTCCTACCATAGTTCCTGCACGTCACGTTCCCAAAAAAACAAAATATAAAAAAAAAATTAGTTTTTCAGTTGTTTTAGCTCAGTGATACAAATCCATTTTACTCAGCTGTGTGTAACATTTCTGTGTGTCACAGTTCAGCACATTCGCTCCGATCCGTATATACTGTCCAGGTGACACTTTCTGTACGTCACAGAATACAACCAAGTCATTTGCTACCAATATCATCTACCGCTTGATCCAGAAAATTCTCTGTGCGACATTTGTCTGGGTCGCAGACTAAATAGCCACCGTTAACAGGGTGTCAGTGAGTTCTACCATAGTTCCTGCACGTCACGTTCCCAAAAAAACAAAATTTTATAAAAAATATAAAAAAAAATATTAAAAAAAAATTATTTTTTCAGTTGTTTTAGCTCAGTGATACAAATCCATTTTACTCAGCTGCGTGTAAACTTTCTGTGTGTCACAGTTCAGCACATTCGCTCCGATCCGTATATACTGTCCAGGTGACACTTTCTGTATGTCACACAATACAACCAAGTCATTTGCTACCAATATCATCTACAGATTGATCCAGAAAACTCTCTGTGCGACATTTGTCTGGGTCGCAGACTAAATAGCCACCGTTAACAGGGTGTCAGTCAGTTCTACCATAGTTCCTGCACGTCACGTTCCCAAAAAAACAAAATATAAAAAAAAAAATTAGTTTTTCAGTTGTTTTAGCTCAGTGATACAAATCCATTTTACTCAGCTGTGTGTAACCTTTCTGTGTGTCACAGTTCAGCACATTCGCTCCGATCCGTATATACTGTCCAGGTGACACTTTCTGTACGTCACAGAATACAACCAAGTCATTTGCTACCAATATCATCTACCGCTTGATCCAGAAAATTCTCTGTGCGACATTTGTCTGGGTCGCAGACTAAATAGCCACCGTTAACAGGGTGTCAGTGAGTTCTACCATAGTTCCTGCACGTCACGTTCCCAAAAAAACAAAATTTAAAAAAAATATAAAAAAACAAATATAAAAAAAAATTAGTTTTTCAGTTGTTTTAGCTCAGTGATACAAATCCATTTTACTCAGCTGTGTGTAACCTTTCTGTGTGTCACAGTTCAGCACATTCGCTCCGATCCGTATATACTGTCCAGGTGACACTTTCTGTACGTCACAGAATACAACCAAGTCATTTGCTACCAATATCATCTACAGCTTGATCCAGAAAACTCTCTGTGCGACATTTGTCTGGGTCGCAGACTAAATAGCCACCGTTAACAGGGTGTCAGTGAGTTCTACCATAGTTCCTGCACGTCACGTTCCCAAAAAACAAAATTAAAAAAAATATAAAAAAACAAATATAAAAAAAATTGTTTTTCAGTTGTTTTAGCTCAGTGATACAAATCCATTTTACTCAGCTGTGTGTAACCTTTCTGTGTGTCACAGTTCAGCACATTCGCTCCGATCCGTATATACTGTCCAGGTGACACTTTCTGTACGTCACAGAATACAACCAAGTCATTTGCTACCAATATCATCTACAGCTTGATCCAGAAAATTCTCTGTGCGACATTTGTCTGGGTCGCAGACTAAATAGCCACCGTTAACAGGGTGTCAGTCAGTTCTACCATAGTTCCTGCACGTCACGTTCCCAAAAAAAACAAAATATAAAAAAAAAATATATTTTTTCAGTTGTTTTAGTTCAGTGATACAAATCCATTTTACTCAGCTGTGTGTAACCTTTCTGTGTGTCACAGTTCAGCACATTCGCTCCGATCCGTATATACTGTCCAGGTGACACTTTCTGTACGTCACAGAATACAACCAAGTCATTTGCTACCAATATCATCTACCGCTTGATCCAGAAAATTCTCTGTGCGACATTTGTCTGGGTCGCAGACTAAATAGCCACCGTTAACAGGGTGTCAGTGAGTTCTACCATAGTTCCTGCACGTCACGTTCCCAAAAAACAAAATTAAAAAAAATATAAAAAAACAAATATAAAAAAAAATTAGTTTTTCAGTTGTTTTAGCTCAGTGATACAAATCCATTTTACTCAGCTGTGTGTAACCTTTCTGTGTGTCACAGTTCAGCACATTCGCTCCGATCCGTATATACTGTCCAGGTGACACTTTCTGTACGTCACAGAATACAACCAAGTCATTTGCTACCAATATCATCTACCGCTTGATCCAGAAAATTCTCTGTGCGACATTTGTCTGGGTCGCAGACTAAATAGCCACCGTTAACAGGGTGTCAGTGAGTTCTACCATAGTTCTTGCACGTCACGTTCCCAAAAAAACAAAATATAAAAAAAAAATTATTTTTTCAGTTGTTTTAGTTCAGTGATACAAATCCATTTTACTCAGCTGCGTGTAACCTTTCTGTGTGTCACAGTTCAGCACACTCGCTCCCATCCGTATATACTGTCCAGGTGACACTTTCTGTACGTCACTTAATTCTACCAGACTGAACAAGTTTGTGGGTTTCAGTACACCAGGCCCGTTTAATTTTTTTTTTATATCATACACTTATATACAAACAATGTTGAACCCCAGGGCTAAGGGTCGAGGACGAGGGCGTGGGCGTGGGCATTCAATTACTGCAGGGGGCAGAGGCCGTGGTCCTGGGCAGGGTGAGACAGTATCTGCTGATGAGGGAGCTGTGGAACGCCGCAGAGTTACACTCCCTAGCTTCATGTCTCAACTTACAGGGACACGTGGTAGAGGACTGTTGAAACCACAACAGTGCGAACAGCTGATCTCGTGGATTGCGGACAATGCTTCAAGTAATTTGTCCACCAGTCAGTCTTCCACGCAGTCCACCCACGTTACCCAAGGGAGCACTCCTATGGCTCCTCCACCTCAACCTCCTTCCCCCCAGTCTGCCCCCTCCCAGGAAAATTTGGAATGTGATCCGGCATACTCTCAGGAACTGTTTTCTGGACCCTTCCCAGAGTCACAAACCACTTCTCAGGTTGCTGCTGACCTCGTTCCCGATGCCCAAGTTTTCCAACTGTCGCAGTCTGTGGGTGATGATGATGACAATGTTGAGTTAGTGGAAGAAGTTTGTAAAGAGGTGTCAGACGATGAGGAGACACGGTTGTCAGACAGTGGTGAAGTTGTTGTTAGGGGAGGAATTCCGAGGGGGGAGCAGACTGAGGAATCGGAGGATGATGAGGTGACTGACCCAAGCTGGGTTGATATGCCGAGTGAAGACAGTGCTTCTGAGGCGGAGGCGAGTGCTGCACCAGAACAGGTTGTAAGAGGCAGTGGTGTGGCCAGAGGGAGAAGCAGGGCCAGAGCTGGTGCATCAGCAGCAACTGTTTCACGTAGTGAAGCTCCCGTGGCGAGGCCTAGATGTTCGCAAGTCTGGAGGTTCTTTAAAGAAAGTGAGGATGACCGACGGACTGTGGTGTGCAACCTGTGCCACACCAGGATCAGCAGGGGTGCCACCACTACTAGCCTAACCACCACCAGCATGCGCAGGCATATGAGTGCTAAACACCCCACTCAATGGAACCAAGGCCGTTCACCACCTCCTGCGGGTCCCACCACTGCTCCTTCCCCTGTGTCACTCGCTGCCTCTGCTAGTCAACCCCCTGCGTCACTCGCTGCCTCTGCTAGTCAACCCCCTGCCCAGGACCCCGGCACGAGCGCCTCCCGCCGGAAAACCACACCTTCGCCTCCACGATCCTCCACAGCGTCCACCAACGTGTCCCAGCGCAGCGTTCAGCTGTCTTTACAGCAGACGCTGGAGCGCAAGAGGAAATACAGTTCCACCCACCCACATGCCCAAGCCTCAACGTCCACATCTCCAAATTGCTGAGCCTGGAGATGCTGCCCTATAGGCTGGTAGAGACCGAGGCCTTTCGAAATCTCATGGCGGTGGCTGCCCCTCGGTATTCGGTCCCCAGCCGCCACTATTTTTCCCGATGTGCCGTCCCAGCCCTACACCAGCACGTGTCACAGAACATCATCCGTGCCCTGACCAACGCTGTTTCTGAGAAGGTCCACCTAACCACGGACACGTGGACAAGTGCTGCCGGGCAGGGACACTATATCTCACTGACGGCACATTGGGTTAACTTGGTGGAGGCTGGGACCGAGACTGACCCTGGGGCCGCTCATGTACTGCCCACACCGAGGATTGCGGGGCCTACCTCGGTCACGGTCTCTCAGACGTACTATGCCTCCTCCTCCTCCGACCCCTCCTCCTCCTCCACCGAATTACCATCCGTGGGCACGGCGCCTTCAGTCGGTAGCTCTAGGCGCAGCAGCAGTGCCGTGGGTAAGCGCCAGCAGGCGGTGCTCAAACTGCTGAGCTTAGGTGACAAAAGGCACACCGCCCAAGAGCTGTTACAGGGCATCACGGCGCAGACCGATGTGTGGCTGGCACCGCTGAACCTCAAGCCAGGCATGGTTGTGTGTGACAACGGGCGTAACCTGGTGGCGGCTCTGCAACTCGGCAGACTGACACATGTGCCATGCCTGGCCCACGTGTTCAACCTAATTGTTCAACGGTTCCTCAAGACATACCCCAATCTGTCTGATTTGCTCACCAAGGTGCGCCGCATCTGTGCGCATTTCCGCAAGTCGAGCACAGATGCTGCCACTCTCAGGGCAGCGCAGCGCCGCCTACAACTGCCCGCTCACCGACTGTTGTGCGACGTGCCCACGAGATGGAATTCCACATTAAACATGTTATCCAGAGTTTACCAGCAGCGCAGAGCGATTGTAGACTGCCAGATGTCATCTTCCACCAGAACTGGTAGTCAGGTCTCTCAGATTCCTCAAGTCTACAATGAGGAGTGGACGTGGATGTCTGATATCTGCCAGGTGTTGAGCAACTTTGAGGAGTCAACACAGATGGTCAGCGGCGATGCCGCCATTATCAGCCTCACCATCCCGCTGCTTTGCCTGTTGAAAAACTCACTGCTCAGCATCAAGTCGGATGCTTTGCGCTTGTCACAAGAGACGGTGGAGGAAGATACGTCGCTTGATAGCCAGAGCACCCTCCGGTCTGTTTCTCAGCGCGTATCGGAGGAGGGGGATGAGGATGAGGAGGAAGAGGAGGAGAATGTCGGCGAGACAGTAGAGGGTACCAGTGCTCAGTCCTTAACTCTTGAGCGTGTATGGGCTGAAGAGGAGGACTTGGAGGAGGAGGAGGAGGAGGAAATGGAGAGTCAGGCCAGTGAGGAGAGGGAATTCTTGCGTGTTGGGACTCTGGCGCACATGGCAGACTTCATGTTAGGCTGCCTATCCCGTGACCCTCGCGTTAGAAGAATTTTTTCAAACACCGATTACTGGGTGTTCACTCTCCTGGACCCACGGTACAAGCAGAACCTTTCCACTCTCATCCCTGCAGAGGAAAGGAGTATGAGAGTGAATAGATATCAACAGGCCCTGGTGCACAAGCTGAAACAATTCTTCCCATCTGACGCCGCTAGCGGCAGAGGGCATGGTTCTGTGGGCCAAGTAGCGGGGGAGAGGAGGCGAGCAGGCAGCTTGTCCAGCACTGGCAGGGGAACGCTCTCCAAGGCCTTTGCCACTTTTATGTCACCCCAGCAAGACACTGTCACCTGTCCCCAGTCTAGGCAGAGTAGGGGGGAGCTGTACAGAAAGATGGTGAGGGAGTACCTAGCTGACCATACCAACGTCCGTAGCGATCACTCTGCTCCATACAACTACTGGGTTTCAAAGCTGGACACGTGGCCTGAACTGGCGCTGTACGCCTTGGAGGTGCTGGCCTGCCCTGCCGCTAGCGTGCTGTCAGAGCGGGTATTCAGTGCAGCTGGTGGCGTCATCACCGATAAGCGTACACGCCTGTCAACTGACAGCGCTGACAGGCTGACGCTTATTAAAATGAACAAAGCCTGGATTTCACCGGAATTCAAATCTCCTCCGGGGGAAAGCAGCTAAAGATTTAAATAACTTATGTATCCGATTCCTCTTCTCTACTCCTCTCTCTCCTCCTCCTCCATATCGTCTTTGCCTAACGCTGACCCAAAAAACGCCATTTTTTAGAGGTCCAACTGGCACTCTTTTAGCACAATTTTTCAGGAGGGCCCCCTACAGGCCCTCTCTTCAAACAATTTTTCAGGAGGGCCCCCTACAGGCCCTCTATTCAAACAATTTTTCCAGAGGTCCACCTACAGGCCCTCTATTCAAACAATTTTTCCAGAGGTCCACCTACAGGCCCTCTCTTCAAACAATTTTTCAGGAGGGCCCCCTACAGGCCCTCTATTCAAATAATTTTTCCAGAGGTCCACCTACAGGCCCTCTATTCAAACAATTTTTCCAGAGGTCCACCTACAGGCCCTCTCTTCAAACAATTTTTCAGGAGGGCACCCTACAGGCTTGTCCAGCACTGGACAAGCCTGTAGGGGGCCCTCCTGAAAAATTGCTTGCGCATACTGCATACATTTTTATTTTTGGGATAGGTGTGAAAAATAATATTACTTGCGAATCTATATTGCCCAACATTGGATACGGTAGCAAGTAGAAGACCAAACACATGCTGCTCACAGGGTTCCGCAAATTCCTGGTCCACCCGCAAATTCCTTGTCCACAATGTCAAGGAGGACGAGGTTCTGTGGATGAGCAACAAGTCCTTCTGTACTGAAATCGCCGACAAAGTCTCCATCTAAGAACACACAGACCATTGTGGAGAGAGCGGCACAGCTCGCCATCAAAGTGACGAACCCCAACGCCAGACTGCGCAGAGAAGATAACGAATAAATATCTCTGTGGTTATTTTTGCTAAATAAAAGTTAAATAAACCCCCCAAAAATTCATCTGTTCCTGTGCCTGATCCACCCAAGTTGAATCTGTCCCATCATGAGAAAGTCCCCCCCAAGGAGTCCCCACTGTAACTTGCTTCCCATACAACTACCTCACCCCCGACACCTGTGTCTCGCCATTGTCCACCACCTCCTCAGACAACACTGGTAAATCACCACTGTCAGCACACGGAAACAGCAAAAGGTCTTGCGAATTGGGGCAGAGAATGTTCTGGGCTAGCACATCAGAGAAGGGGTGACTATGGGGTTCCAGGGAGTACGTGACCACATGCAATCTCCATCTAAAAAGTCATGCCACACTTGATCAATCTCATAATTTACGACTGTACCGGTTGATGCTAAATTTTTATGTTGGGGTCCTGTGTCGTCATTCTAACTCCATCCGGCTGTTGTCACCACCACACACGCTATCCCAGGGGGCACTCCTCTGGCTCTTCCAGCGAAACCTCCTTCCCCCCAGCCTGCCCCCCCCACCTACAGGCTCTCTCTCCAAACAATTTACGTCTTTGTCCTATCTTTCTCTCTCTCCAAACCATTTTTCCGGATAGCTGCCATATACGGTTTTAAACTGAGTAGTATACATACCACAGTTGATCAATCTCATAATTTACGACTGTACCGGTTGATGCTAAATTTTTAAGTTGGGGTCCTGCGTCGTCATTCTAAATCCATCCGGCTGTTGTCACCACCACACACGCTAGCCCAGGGGGCACTCCTCTGGCTCTTCCAGCGAAACCTCCTTGCCCCAGCCTGCCCCCCCCACCTACAGGCCCACTCTACAAACAATTTAGCCGGATAGGGGACGTATCAGAAGTTGTACTGATGTTTGTTTTTGTTCTTCTTTTATCTGCCTCATGACCTGTGATAGGCAGAGCATGGACACGTCCCCTTAGCTGCAGTGGGAAAGACACTCCCCTGGCCAGAGCAAGCTCTTTTTCCGTTTTCCATGTTCGAAATATCCATTAACTATAGGGTCCCAAGATAGGGGACGTATACGGTATTAAACTGAGAAGAATCGATACTGCACCGGCTGATGCTAGAGTATTTCCAAATGCATTCCGGCTGTTGTCACCACCACACACGCTAGCCCAGGAGGCACTCCTCTGGCTCTTCCAGCAAAACCTCCTTGCCCCAGCCTGCCCCCCCACCTACAGGCCCACTCTACAAACAATTTAGCCGGATAGGGGACGTATCAGAAGTTGTACTGATGTTTGTTTTTGTTCTTCTTTTATCTGCCTCATGACCTGTGATAGGCAGAGCATGGACACGTCCCCTTAGCTGCAGTGGGAAAGACACTCCCCTGGCCAGAGCAAGCTCTTTTTCCATTTTCCGTGTTCGAAATATCCATTAAATATAGGGTCCCAAGATAGGGGACGTATACGGTATTAAACTGAGAAGAATCGATACTGCACCGGCTGATGCTAGAGTATTTCCAAATGCATACCGGCTGTTGTCACCACCACACACGCTAGCCCAGGGGGCACTCCTCTGGCTCTTCCAGCGAAACCTCCTTCCCCCCACCTACAGGCCCTCTCTCCATACTATTTACCCGGATAGGGGACGTATTAGATATTGTACTGATGTTTTTTGTTTTTCTTCTTTTAATTGCCTCCTGACCTGTGATAGGCAGAGCATGGACACGTCCCCTTAGCTGCAGTGGGAAAGACACTCCCCTGGCCAGAGCAAGCTCTTTTTCCATTTTCCGTGGTCGAAAAATCCATTAAATATAAGGTCCCAAGATAGGGGACGTATACGGTATTAAACTGAGAAGAATCGATACCATACCGGTTGATGCAACAGTTTTCCAAATCCATTCTGGCTGTTGTCACCACCACACACGCTAGCCCAGGGGGCACTCCTCTGGCTCTTCCAGCAAAACCTCCTCCCCCCCCCCACCTACAGGCCCTCTCTCCAAACAATTTACCCGGGTAGGGGGACGTATTAGATATTGTACTGATTCTGAATTGCCTCCTGCGATAGACGGGAATCGAACCCAGATCAACTGCTTGGGAAGTAGCTATGCTCACCACTATACCACCAGCAGGCACAGCAACTGATAAGAACAGATACTAAACTTGATTTCAGCTGCAGTGCCAGCATGAGCAGTGGTGTCACCTGCAGGCGGTGATGGACCTTCGTTGCACCTAGTTGGGTGCTTCCCTAACATGTGATGGGTATTTGCCTCGCCTTTCTTGGTCTGGGTGAGCACAATTGCCATGAGGGTAACCACCAGGCTGTTGCCTGAGAATTTGGGGTAATGGTGGGATTAGGCAGCCTCAGAGGCATCCATGCATGCTGCCCCTGCTGTTTCCTGTCCATTTCCGTGGTGTTTCCATCATTTTCTGAGGTTTCCAGGTTTTCACCCAGCCTTCCCTAGGCAGAGCCTTGGTCCCCCGCAAAAATGCTCCCATTGACTTCAATGGGGTTCGTTATTCGAAACGAGCACCCCAGCATCGGGAAAAGTTCGACTCGAATAACGAGCACCCGAGCATTTTAGTGCTCGCTCATCTCTAGATGGCATCCCTTATTCCATTATGATGTCACAATCTATGGTCAGTAGTTTATAGAAACCTTGGTTCCATTATAATGTCACAATTTATTGGCATTGGAATGTGGTATCCAGGATTCCATTATGATGTCACAATGTACATATGTGCGGTGGATAATGGTATCCAGCATTCCATTAAGATGTCACATTGTATGGTCAGCAGATGATAGAACCCAGGATTCCATTATGATGTCACAATTTATTGGCAGCAGATGATGGTATCCAGGATTCCATTATGATGTCACAATGTATTGTTAGCAGGTGTTAGAACCTTGGATTCCATTATGATGTCACAATTTATTGGCAGCAGATGGGGGAATCCTGGATTCCATTATGATGTCACAATGTATGCTGAGCCGATGATTACATCCAGGATTTAATTATTATTATGTTAAAATGCATAGGCAGTGGATGAATGTAGCCAGGATACCATTATGATGCCACAGTGTGTGGGTAGCATGTGACAGCATCCAGTATTAAATTATGATATCACAATGTGTGGGCAACAGATTACATTATCTAGGATTCCATTATAATGTCACAATGTACAGGCAGGCGAGGTTGTAGGTATCCAAGATTCCACTATGATGTCACAATCTACGGGCAGCCGAGGTTGTAGTATCCAGGATTCCATTATGATGTCACAATGTATGTTCAGCAGATGATGGCACCTAGGACTATGATGTCACAATGTATGGAAAGTAGATGATGATATCCTTGATTCCATGATGATGTCACAATGTATGGTCAGCAGGTGATAGAACCCAGGATTCCATTATGATGTCACAATTTATTGGCATCGGATGGTGGTATCCAGGATTCCATTATGATGTCTGAATGTATGGGCAGTAGATAAAAGTGTCCTGGGTTCCATTATAATGTCACAACTAGAGATGAGCGAATCATCCAAAATTCGCTTTGGTGAATATTCGACGAATTTCTGACAAGATTTGTTACAAATACAAATACAAATTTATTCGGTCGAATTTGCGTTAAAAAATAATCGTTTTGCGAACATTCCTACACAAATTACGAACATACAGTAAGTTTTGTTAAAAGTACGCAATACGTAAGCATTAGCGTACAAAGTGCGTACGAATCCTTAGCGTACTATGAGGCTAGGCCGCGGCGTACAGTCTTTAGAGGCAGTCCATATGAGCTAGAAAAGTAAGGTGCTAGCTATCCGGCTAAGTGCATAATTTACTAAAAAACACTGTACAATAAGTGCATAATAGGACACATTGCAGTACCTGAAAAAGAATACACACAATGGGCTAAAGTGCTTGAACGTTGCTGAACCTGTAAAAACATTATTGGTAAAATACAGCAAAGACAATTATGCAAACATTTTAGTGTAATTTCACATTTACAAACATAAAAGACTCATATATACGTTTGTCTCTCCTCGTGGCTGCCTGGCATGATAAAACACTGGAACACAGTCCAAAATTCAATTGTAATCCACGTGAGGTAATTTTGTAATCCAAACAGGTAACGTGTAATCCACATGGATAATATAAAATAGCAGCAAATAGAGAACACTCTTTGCAAAGGGTCTTCCAAATAACCTGAGAAGGGGGGAAAGAGGAAAATAGGTGTGCTTAGGCACAACTGGGAATTTTCTGCAGAAGGGGGGGGGGGGGGTTAGTCCTGACAAGCTATGTCCATCTCGGTGAGAGTCAAACAGGGGGCAATACAAACTAAATAAAACAAGTGCCAACTAGCTCTTACCCGTCAGGTGCAGTCCATGGTGTGGCTCCCATAGGTCCTCCAGAGGTGTCCTTTAAATCACTCAGCCAGAAGAAGGGTTCCTCAATTGAGGGACCTGAAGTCCTTGCTTGAACTACTACTGAATGTGATCAGAGAACGCTCCTGCCTCCTGTAGGCCAAGCTGGCTGCCGTGGTGGAGCTCCACTGCCCTCTTCTGCCAGAAGTCAGACTTGACCGGGTCCGGGTTGTGGTCACGCTGGGGAGCGCTGCAGCCACTTGCGCCTTTACTTTTCCGGATTCTCCTGCCGGGACAGCAGGGGTAAGGACTTCTGGCTGCAGCGGTTGAGGCAAGGTTGCACCCAGGGAAGAAGCCTCAGCTCCCCTGGCTGCTGCTGACTTCATTTTCCAAGGTAGTTGGTACTGGTGGAACACAGTGGACTGGAACGTAAACGATGAAGTCCTCAGCTGACCCAGCTGAAAGGATTGTGATGGTGGTGGTGGTGGCAGTCCAGGGATCAGAGGCTCCGGCTGTGGCTTCTCCCTGAAACGGAGGATGCCATCTGGTGACTCCTGTAGGCAGCGCACGTGTTCTTCGTCTGGTGGTTCCTCTGGCCAAACTTCAGGTGGTGGTGTAGGGACCAGGGGCTTAGATAATACGGTAACCCCGGTAGCAAAGGGGCCTTTCAGGGATGCCATGGGGGTGTATTCCACCTGATCCCCCACGTACAGGCTGTTACGGGGTTGGGGCAGGTATGGCCGTTTCACTGGCCTGCGGCCCACAAAGTACTCCTTGCCATCCTTGTCATCCGCCAGGAAGCCAGAGCCTCTCTCGACTGAAAACCACAGGACGGTTCCTTTCGCCGCTCCAGTGTAGGATCTCCTGGCCTCAGATGGTCCAGTAATTGGATGACCCAGTCCTCCACTGCATTCTTGTAGTCCTATAGGGTCTGGGCGTGGTCCATCACTGATGCTGGCACAATCGGATTCTGCCGCATGGAAGGTGTTGTTGTTGTTCTCCTCCTGGGGGGCGAAGTGGACGCTCCAGCTGCCTCCGCCGAAGCAGCTGCACCAGCCAGAAAGGCGAATATCGACTCAGGAGCCGGTGAGACTCTCTTGCACAGTTGTGACGCTCTGATCACTGGAGTGGGCGGTGGTTCGGGGTACTCATTCCCAAAGACCATTTCCCCCCACTTTGGTCGTAGTTGCTTTGCCATGCTGTGGATCTTGTTCACCGCTGGCTTGAACTGGAGAGGAGGGCGGAGTAATGAGGGAGGAGTCTTCACTCCCTATACGTGAAAATAGATAGTTCCCGGTGGGCCAGGCTGTTTTTTCCCTGCTTCTGAGGGGGGCGTATCTTCACTTCCCCGCTCTTGAGGGGGCATATCGTCATTTTCCCGCTTCGGGGGCAGGCGGAGGGGGCAAGAAGAATGCGAACGTTGCGTACATTGTGTACGTAGCATTAGCGTTCAAAATTTTAAGAACATTTACAAATAATACGACGCGAATATGACAAAATCCGGATTCGCTTCGGAGTAGGAAAAATGGAGGATTCGATAAGAAGCAGCGAATAGATTTGCTCATCTCTAGTCACAAAGAATTGTTAGCGGGTGATAGAACCCAGAATTCCTTTATGATGTCACAATTTATTGGCAGCAGATGAGGGTATCCAGGATTCCATCATGATGTCACAGTGTATGGTCAGCAGGGGATAGAACCTAGAATTCCATTGTGATGTCATAATTTATTTGCATTGGATGGTGCTATCCATGATTCCATTATGATGTCACAATGTATGGTGAGCAGGTGATAGAAACCAGAATTCCAGTATGATGTCACAATGTATGGCCAACAGATAAAAGAACATAGAATTCCATTATGATGTCACAATTTATTGGCAACGGATTGGGTATCCAGGATTCCATTATGATGTCACAATGTAGGTGAGCAGGTGATAGAACCCAGGATTCCTTTACAATGTCACAATTTGTTGGCAGCGGATGATGGTATCCAGGATTCCATTATGATGTAAGAATGTATATTCAGCAGATTATGTCATCTAAGATTCTATTATGATGTCACAATGTATGGGCAGTGAATATTGGTATCTAGGATACCATTATGATGTCACAATGTATGTAACGTAAAGTGAATTAGAAAGATTTGAGAATAAATAAGCTTACGCAGGCTACGTGAATAATTATATATACTAAGTGATTAAATATACAATAAAACAAAGAAATCATATACAGAATAATAAAGAGTAAATAAACATCACTAGCCTAAATGGTGTGGAGACTCCGTTAATCATGCTATAACCCATGGCTGTCTACCCCTCTTATAACACACGACCGACATCCCAGGGTGTGCAAGAGAGATAGGGTAAGTCATATTCACATCCTACCTAGAATGGAGGGCCTGGTGGAGTCTGCTGAGACAAGGAGGGTAGCAGAGTTTTAACCTGTTAGCCCCTCCTCCAGTGTGCATCACGCATGTCTCTGAGATCACTCACCACAATGGGGGATGGTTTTCTCTCTCTAACCTACTTCATTACAAGGGAAACTTATAAAACTATTATACAAAGTATTAAACGGAATTAAAGGGGAGAACCAATCAGTTACTTAAAAATAGCCTTACAATACAATGTATGTTCAGCCAATGATTATATCCAGGATTCCATTATGATGTTAAAATGCATAGGTAGTGGATGAATGTAACCAGGATACATATCATTATGATGCCACTATGTGTGGGCAGCATGTGACGGCATCCAGTATTATATTATGATATCACAATGTGTGGGCAACAGATGACAGTATGTAGGATTCCATTATGATGTCACAATGTATGGGCAGCGGATGATGGTATCCAAGATTCCATTATGTCACAATGTATGGGCAGCCGAGGTTGCAGGTATCCAGGATTCCATTATGCGGTCACATTGTATGTTTACATTGTATGGCACCTAGGATTATGTCACAATGTATGGAAAACAGATGATGATATCCTTGATTCCATTATAATGTCACGATGTAACATAGTAACATAGTTTATAAGGCCGAAAAAAAGACATCTGTCCATCCAGTTCGACCTGTTTTCCTACAAGTTGATCCAGAGGAAGGCAAAAAACCCCTGTGCGGTAGAAGCCAATTTTCCTCACTTTAGGGGAAAAAATTCCTTCCCGACTCCAATCAGGCAATCAGAATTACTCCCTAGATCAGCTCCAATGCCTCTTTTGTCAGCCCCAATGCCTCTTTTGTCCGCCCCCATGCCTTTTATGTAAGCCCAATGCCTTGTATGTCAGCCCCCATGCCTTTTATGTTAGCCCTGATGCCTTTTATGTCAGCCCCCATGCCTTTTATGTCAGCCCCCATGCCTTTTATGTCAGCCCCCATGCTTCAGAGAATTTAAAATAACGTTTTTACCTGTCCTGCTCCTGGACGTCGCCGCTGCTCTCTGCCCGTGCTCTGTCTTCCATCTGCTGTCGGCTGTTCTGTGAATAGAGCGCCCTCACGCTGTACGCAGCCCTGCACAGCCGATAGCTGAGCGGAGGACCATGAAGCGGTGAGTACAGTCTTCACCGCTTCCTTGTCCTCCGGTGCTAATGAGCGCTTCCTTAGTGGAAGCGCTCATTAGCATTCGCCCCATAAAACGCAGGGGCATTTTTCCCCCACTTTTGGGGGAAAAAATGCGTCTTATAGGGCGAAAAATACGGTATGTTTAGCAGATGTTGGCTCCTAGGATTTCCATTAAGATGTCACAATGTATGGTCAGCAAGTAGAAGAACCCAGGATTTCTTTATGATGTCACAATTTATTGGTAGCGCATGGTGGTATCCAGCAGGATTCCATTATGATGTCACAATGTAGGTGAGCAGGTGATAGAACCCAGGATACCATTACGATGTCACAATTTATTGGCAGCTGATGATGGTATCTAGGATTCCATTATGATGTCACAATGTCTGGGCAGTGAATATTGGTATCCAGGATACCATTATGATTTCACAATGTATTTTCAGCCCCTGATTGTATCCTGGATTTTATTATGATGTCAAAATGCATAGGCAGTGGATGAATTTAATCAAGATACCATTATGATGCCACAGTGTGTGGGCAGCATGTGATGGCATCCAATATTATATTATGATATCACAATGTGTGAGCAACAGATGACAGTATCTAGGATTCTATTATGATGTCACAATGTATGGGCAGCGGATGATGGTATCCAGGATTCCATTATGATGTCACAATATATTGTTAGCAGATGATGGTATCCAGGATTCCATTATGATTTCAAAATGTATGGTGAGCAGGTGATAGAACTGTCAGGATTCGGGGGCGCTGCGGCCCTCCAGCGGATGTTGGGCGGGTGTGGGCGTTCCCGTGTCCTGACGCTATGCGGCGCTCATCCCGAGTGCAAGCCAGAAAATCCTCTTGTAACACTTAGGTTCCTTAAGGGTTAAAGGTTTGGCTAGTTTTGCTAGTTTTACTGGCAGGCGTCCCTGCCAGTAATTTTGGTCCATTCAAGGGTGTGGCTGGGATCCCTGCTCCTATCACGCCTTGGGGCTGGGACTCTAGCCACTATTTAGTTTCACACTCGCCATTTATCTGTGCCTGCTATAGAGCCTTGTGCCTAAGCTAGATACTCTGTGTTTATCCGGTATTCCAGTGACTCTGTACCTTTTTCCCTGGTTTCTGTTACTGTTACCTACCTTTGGTGTTCTCCTCTGTTTATTCCTTGCTTGGTTCCTTTACCTTTTACCCCTTCAGTTCCTGACCTGTTTAGGTTTTTTCCTGCTTGTGTTTTGTTTTGGTTGTTTGTCTCGTGTTCCACTTTCTTCAGTCTAATTGCAGTCTTCGGTTGGGCCCAGCCTGTTAAGGAGCCGGGTTCCCCCAAAAGGCAGGGACAGTGGTTGGGAGGAGTGTCAGGGACTCACTTTGTCTGTGTCATTTGTGTCTCCCTGACCTACTCCTCACATTATAGCAGGCCCATACCCTAGTCGACTCTCCTGGCGGTTTAATATGAGTAACGATCTATCGGTCACCGACCATCTGGATGAGCTGACGAATCAGTTTCAGGGCATGGCTGGGTTAATTGTGCAAATGTTGCAGTATCTGGACGCCATGACTATTCCTGCGCCTGGCGCTGCAAACCCACCTGTGTAGCTGCCAGCCCCTGTTTTTCCTGTGCACAGTGTCCAACAGAGACCTAAAATGCTTCTGCCGGATCGCTTTGATGGGAACCCAGACAGATACCGTACTTTCCGGGAGTCCTGTCGTTTGTTTTTTCATTTTAATTTTTTCCCCTCTGAGGCAGAAAAAGTGGCTGTCGTGATGTCCCTCCTCCAGGGTCCCCCTCAGGATTGGGCATTGGCCCTCCCCTCAGATGCTACTGAGTGGAGTTCCCTGGATAGATTTTTTCTGGCCTTGGGCCAAGTTTATGATGATACTGACCGTGCTGCATTGGCCGAAACTCATTTGTTATCTATTCAGCAGGGTCACCACTCTGCTGAAGTCTACTGTTCTCAGTTCCGCCAGTGGTGCTCGGCGACTGGATGGCCTGATCAACCCTTGAAAACCCTTTTCAGACAAGGGCTGTCAGACGCTTTTAAGGATGCTATGGTCAGCCATCCTATCCCTGAATCCCTGAGTGACTTTATGACTTTGGCTATGACTATTGACAGAAGACTTAGAGAGAGACGCAAGGAAAAGCAAGGGGGATCGACTGTACAGTTTAGGCCAGGCTTTTCTGTCAAACCTCCTTCTACTTTCTCTAAGAATATGCCAATTTCAATCACCATCTCCCTCTCAGTCTTCTGGAGAAGAACCTATGTTGTTAGGCTCTACATCTGATATAGACATCGATTGGAGAATGCCTTATGTCTATACTGTGGAAAACCTGGCCATTTCTTGAGGGATTGCCCATCCAAGCCGAAGTCACCACAGGGAAACGCCAGCGCCTGAGTGATCTCCAGGAGGGTCACTCAGGCGTACAGGTACCTCCTAATTCTGTTAATAAGTTTTTGTTACCTGTAACCTTGGTTTCTGATTCAAAAATTTTTGCTTGTCAGGCCATGGTGGATTCAGGGTCTGCAGTGAGTTTCATCCATGTGGTTGTTGCTCAGGCCTTGGGTTTGGAGTTAATTCCTTTGTGTTCCCCCTTTTCAGTTTCTGGTGCAGATTTTACTCCCTTGAATGAGGGGAGAATAAAATTTCGTACTGCTGAGGTTATGATGAACGTTGGGTGTTTACATACAGAAAAAATGTCATTTTTTGTGATGGAAAAACTAACTGCGGATCTTATTCTCGGTTTGCCTTGGCTCCGCCTCCATAACCCTGTATTTGATTGGAAAACCACTGACCTGGTGAAATGGGGGGAATTCATGTGGTTCACATCTTAAAACTGTTCCTTCCATGATGTGTACTGTGAATAATGATTTGGATATTCCTGAGTTTATTTTTGATTTCAAAGACGTCTTTGATGAGGCCGCTGTGGAAACTCTACCTCCGCACCGGCCTTACGATTGTGCCATAGACCTCGTTCCTGGGGCCAAGCTTCCTAAGGGTCGCATTTTTAATTTGTCAGCTCCTGAGCGAGAGTCTATGTGTCAGTATATTCAGGATAGTCTGAAAAAAGGGCACATATGGCCTTTTGTCTCCCCTATTGGTGCAGGGTTTTTCTTCATTGAGCTTACAATCTAATCCGCATCAGGGAAGGCGACGAGTGGAAGACAGCTTTTAATACTTCAGAGGGGCACTTTGAATACCTAGTCATGCCATTTGGTCTCAGCAATGCCCCGGCTGTCTTCCAGCGTTTTGTTAACGATATCTTCAGAGATCTTTTGGGCCGTTTTTTGGTTATATATCTGGACGACATCCTCATATTCTCCCCAGATTTGGAGTCCCATCGGGAGCATGTGAGGGAGGTCCTCTCCAGATTGTGACTTAATCGGCTGTGTGCTAAATTGTCTAAGTGTCAGTTTGGAGTCCAGGAGGTGGGATTTCTGGGATACATACTTACCCCTGGTTCTATAAGTATGGATCCACAAAAAGTTTCTGCTGTGGTTGAGTGGGTTAGACCTACTACCTTGAAAGAGGTCCAACGTTTTCTGGGTTTTGCTAACTATTATAGAAAATTTATCAAAAACTTTTCTATGGTTGCTAAACCCCTTACTGATTTAACTAAAAAGGGGGCTGATCCTACCTCTTGGACACATGAAACCGAACTAGCCTTCTCTAACTTAAAAAGGTGTTTTACCACTGCTCCAGTCTTGGTTCATCCTGACCCTGAATAGCCTTTTGTCGTGGAGGTTGACGCCTCTGAGACAGGAGTAGGGGCTGTCCTGTCTCAGGGAGTTGAACCCTTTACCAACCTCCAACCTGTAGCCTTTTTCTCCAGAAAGTTCTCCACTGCTGAAGTTAATTATGATATAGGAAACAGGGAGTTACTGGCTATTAAATGGGCCTTTGAAGAGTGGAGACACTTTCTGGAGGGCGCCAGACGTAAGGTGACAGTGTTAAAGGGTTATTCCCATAACTCGGACAATGGGGGCATATCGCTAGGATATGCCCCCATTGTCCTATAGGTGCGGGTCCCACCGCTGGGACCCGCACCTATATCGAGAACGGGGCCCCGAAAGTCAAGGAGGGCGCACCGCGCGGCCGCCCTCCATTCATTTGTATGGGGCCGGCAAAAATAGCCGGCGAAAATGGGAGCTGGGCCGCGCATGCTGGTAACGAATCTAGATTCCCCTCGGTTAAGGACGTCGCTAATCGACTGTGCACAGTCTGGGCAAAGAGTCTTGAGACTCTAAAAAATGCCCAACTCAAGCAGATCAAATATGCGAATAAGAAACGCCGTCCCGGTCCTGAATACGTAGTTGGTGACAAAGTGTGGCTCTCAACTAAAAATCTCCGTCTTCGAGTACCATCAGCAAAGTTTGCTCCACGTTTTATTGGTCCCTACATCATCACAGAAATTATAAATCCTGTATCGTTCAGATTGCGACTTCCTGGTTCTCTTCGTGTACATCCGGTTTTTCATAAGTCTTTGTTGAAAAAAATATATTCCCGCTGTGGTCGCTCGTTCTCCACCTCTACCCGTGGTTTTTCAGGGAGAGTTGGAGTTCGAAATTGAACAAATTATTGACTCTCGCAAAGTACAGAATTCTCTCTAGTACCTTGTACATTGGAAAGGGTATGGTCCTGAGGAGCGTGTCTGGGTGGCTGCCAGAGATCTTCACGCTCCCAGACTCGTTAAAAATTTCAACCAATCTTACCCTTCCAAGCCTGGAGGTCCTGTTGAGGGTCCTCGGGGGGGGGGGGTTCTGTCAGGATTCGGGGGCGCTGTGGCCCTCCAGCGGATGTTGGGCGGGTGCGGGCGTTCCCGTGTCCTGACGCTATGCGGCGCTCATCCCGAGTGCAAGCCAGAAAATCCTCTTGTAACACTTAGGTTCCTTAAGGGTTAAAGGTTTGGCTAGTTTTGCTAGTTTTACTGGCAGGCGTCCCTGCCAGTAATTTTGGTCCATTCAAGGGTGTGGCTGGGATCCCTGCTCCTATCATGCCTTGGGGCTGGGACTCCACTATTTAGTTTCTCACTCGCCATTTATCTGTGCCTGCTATAGAGCCTTGTGCCTAAGTTAGCTACTCTGTGTTTATCCGGTATTCCAGTGACTCTGTACCTTTTTCCCTGGTTTCTGTTACTGTTACCTACCTTTGGTGTTCTCCTCTGTTTATTCCTTGCTTGGTTCCTTACCTTTTATCCCTTAGTTCCTGACCTGTTTAGGTTTTTTCCTGCTTGTGTTTTGTTTTGGTTGTTTGTCTCGTGTTCCACTTTCTTCAGTCTAATTGCAGTTTTCGGTTGGGGCCGGCCTGTTAAGAAGCCAGGTTCCCCCAAAAGGCAGGGACAGTGGTTGGGAGGAGTGTCAGGGACTCACTTTGTCTGTGTCATTTGTGACCCCCTGACCTACTCCTCACAAGAACCCAGAATTCCTTTCTGATGTCACAATTTATTGGCAGCAGATGATGGTTTCCAAGATTCCATTATGATGTCACAATTTATTGGCAGCCGATGGTGGTATCCAGGATTATCCATGTCACAATGTATGTTTAGCAGATAATTATATCCATGATTTCATTATGATGTTAAATGCATAGGTAGTGGATGAATGTAACCAGGATACCATTATGATGCCACTATGTGTGGGTAGCATGTGACGTCATCCAGTATTATATTATGATATCACAATGTGTGGGCAACAGATGACAGTATCCGGGATTCCATTATGATGTCACATTGTATGTTCAGCAGATGATGGCACTAAGGATTATGATGTCACAATGTATGTAAAGCAGATGATGATATCCCGGATTCCAATATGATGTCACGATGTATGAGCAGTAGATGATGGTGTCCTGGATTCCATTACGATGTCACAATGTATGGTGAGCAGATGATTGAACCAAGGATTCTATCATGATGTCACAATTTATGATCAGCTGGTGATAGAACCCAAGAGTCCATTATGATGTCACAATTTATTGGCATCGGATGGTAGTATGCAGGATTCCATTATGATGTCAGAATGTATGGGCAGTGGATAATGGTATCCAGAATTCTATAATGATGTCACAGTGTATTGTTAGCAGGTGATAAAACCCAGGATTCCTTTATGATGTCACAATTTATTGGCAGCAGATGGTGTATCCAGGATTCCATTATGATGTCACAATGTATTGGCACATTTAGCAGTGAATATTGGTATCCAGGATTCCATGATGATGTCACAATGTATGTTCAGTCGATGATTATATCCAGGATTTCATTAAAGCGCATAGGCAGTGCATGAATGTAACCAGGATACCATTATGATGCCACTATGTGTGGGTAGCATGTAACGTCATTCAGTATTATATTATGATGTCACAATGTGTGGGCAACAGATGACAGTATCTAGGATTCCATTATGATGTCACAATGTATGTTCAGCAGATGATGGCACCTAGGATTTTGATGTCACAATGTATGGAAAGCAGATGATGATATCCTTGATTCCATTATGATGTCATGATGTATGAGCAGCAGATGATGGTATCCAGGATTCCATTATGATTTCACAATTTATTGGCATCGGATGGTGGTATCCAGGATTCCATTATGATGTCACAATGTATGGGCAGTGGATAATGGTATCCAGGATTCCTTTATGATGTCACAATTTATTGGCATCGGATGGGGCATCCAGGATTCCATCTTGATGTCACAATGTGTGGTCAGCAGGTAAAAGAACCCAGGATTCCTTTATAATGTCACTATTTATTGGCAACAGATGGGAGTATCCAGGATTCCATTATGATGTCACAATGTAAGTTCAGCAGATGATGGCAGCTAGGATTCCATTATGATGTCACAATGTATGGGCAGTGAATATTGTTATCTGGGAAGCCATTATGATGTCACAATTTATGTTCAAGGAAAGGAACATACATACAATGCAACGGCACACTGCCAACCAGATAAAGCACAAAATGCCATAGAGATATGAGGTATTCTGGAGCTAATGCTATGCTTGTTTAGTAAATTAGAGATTCTTGGCAAATATATTTTGTACAAAATTATCTGGGCCCGTCCACCAAATCGTCAAGGTGATCTCTGTAGGATGGGAACCTAACACTATTTCCTACCTGATATGTGCCAACCTTGGCTTCCGTATAATCAGGGGGTGTTGGTTCCACATGCATGCTGAGTCCATTCTGCCTTTTGCCAATTCTGGTGCTTCAAAGGCCTCCACTAATACAGGGATGCAGGTACCAACATGCATGCTGAGTCCACTCGGCTTTATAGTTACACTAATTAAAATCAGCCTATGGGGCAGACTGGGCTAGTCAGGAGTGCATGACCAAATGGAGTAGCCACACCTCCAGTACAAACTTACCATGAAAAAAAGGGGAATTTCAGTCAGCACATCCCAGTGTGCAGGTGAACGTTGCTATGGCTAAATGCACAAGGAAAGGAAAATACATACAATGCAACGGCACACGGCAACAATGTATGTTCAGCAGATGTTGGCTCCTAGCATTTCCTTTATGATGTCACAATTTATTGGCATTGGATGGTGCTATCCAGGATTCCATTATGATGTCAGAATGTATGGGCAGTGGATAATGGTATCCCGGATTCCATTATGAACTCGAATTTACTGGCAGCAGATGGTGATATGCAAGATTCCTTTATGATGTCACAATATATATTCAGCAGATGAAGGCTCCTAGGATTTCCATTGTGATGTCAGAATGTATGGGCAGCGGATGTTGGTATCCAGGATACCATTATAAGTTCACAATGTATGTTCAGCGGGTAATGGTACCTAGGATTCCAATATGATGTCACAATGTATGGGTTGTGGATGATGGTATCCAGAATTTCATTATGATATCATAATGTATGGTCAGCAGGTGATAGTACAAAAGATTCTATTATAATGTCACAATGTTTGGTCAGTAGGTGATGCAACCCAGGATTCCAGGATCCCAGGATGTTACAACATATCAGCAGCAGATGATGGTATCCAGGATTCTATTATGATGTCACAATGTATGGTCAGCAGGTGATGGTACCTAGGGTTCTATTATGATGTCTGAATGTATGGCCTAGGATAATGGTATCCAGAATTACGTTATGATGTCAAAAGTATAGACATCAAGTGATGGTATCCAGGATTCTATTATGATATCATAGTGTATGGGTAGCATGTGATGGTATCCAGGATTCCATTATGATGTCACAATTCATGGTCAGCAGGTGATGACACCTAGGATTCCATTATGATGTTATGATGTATAGGCAGTGAATATTGGTATTCAGGATTTCATTATAATGTCACAATGTATGGACAGCGGATGATGGTATCTAGGATTCCTTTATGATGTTACTATGTATGAGCAGCGGCTAATGGTATTCAGGCTGCCCTTGTAATGTCACAATGATGGTACCTACGGTAGGTTTATGATTTCACAATGTATGGTCAGCAGGTGATGCTACATAGGATTGTATTATGATGTCACAGTATATGTCCAGCAGGTTATGGTACCTAGGATTCCATTATGATGTCACAGTGCATGGGCAATGTATGATGTTACCCGGATTTCCATTATGATATCACAAACACAAAGTATGGTCAGCAGGTGATGGAACCTAGGATTCCATTCAGTGGCGTAACTACAACTGACTGGGCCCCACAGCAAATTTTTGAACATTTTTAAAGTTTTACATCCAACAAATATGTAGCAGCTTCACATTTGTTACAGCAGTAATAAAGATATAACATCTTCCATTAACCTATGATTAGCATTATGCTTCATTGGAATAGATACAATCCCAAAAGAGCAGGTGTTTATGAGCAGGAGGGTGGTCAAGCAGTCTGGATTGTTGGTATATGACGGCTGGTGAGAAGGTTCAGTACACCTGCTTTGAAGACCCTAAAGGAGCTTGGGCTGCTGCAGTCAGGACTTACAGCCACCTAAGAGATGGAAGTCTGAAATCTGTGAATGGGATAAAAAAGAGTCTGCGATTCGAGGTCTGTCATCTCCAATGTCAGTGAAGGGGTCTGAGAGTCCAAACAAGAGGCCAGTATCTCAGAGAAGTGAGCTGGAACCAGCAGCGGGGACCAGTGAAAAGTTTGTCTACAGTGGGAGACAGTGGCAGAGTAATAAAAGTAAAAAGTTCTTGAATTTATCCATAATGGTTGTCATCCCTCTATGTTGCTGAACCTGCTACTGAACTTTACAAAATTAAATGGTACCCGCTCTTCACTAACTCTTTCAATGCCATGGAATCTAAAAGTGTTAAAAGCTCCAAAATAAATTACAAGACATTGGAGATGGGTAAGTTATTGGTTTGCATATTGCCAATTCTAAAAAGGTTGCTGTGGATCTGTACTTTTAGCAGGCCATTGTGCTGTGGACATATTGAATATTGCATACGGTATGTTACAATCAATAAAGTAGACTACAAAAGTATTACAATGGGCAGATTTGTTTTCAGTAGACTAGGCAGACATTCTGATATCAGCGTATTATAAACTGGTCTTAATCTGTCCGTGTCCGATGCACCAGTTATTTGTTGCACATCTGTACAGGTTCATACACCAAAATAGACATTTTTATGAACTAGTAGAGATCTGGTGCAGATTTCCACTATAATTTATGCCAATTTCCTGGTGTAGATTATAATGTGGCAAAGTGGCTAAATTTGTAAAATTCTGTATGTTTTAGCCAGGCCCATTTACATTGATTAATTCACTTTGTCTTGAGATGAGATTGCACTGATGGAATCAGGTCCTTGGATGTCTTTTCAAACCAGTGGTTGTTTGTTACTGGTTTGAACTATTTTATAAAGGGACCTATAAGGGACAGATTTATGTTGAATATTGTTAGTAATCTAGTTTGATTAATGAGAGTATTATCCTTTGAGGGTTAGGGTGACTTATGGGATAAATTTAATATCCACTAGGGTGGTATAAGAATTAGAAAAAGTATTTCTGGGGATCTATGGTGGTTCAGAGATAACTTTCAATAACTTTCATCCAGGACTGCAGATGGTAACATCACTGAGGACCTATATACGTTTGAATGCTCCATCGACTAAAGGTTTTTAATGATGTAAATATAATAAAAATAAAATATTAGGGGGACATTTGCGAGACAGGCGATTAAGACGCCGGTCTTTGGCCTCTACATAACATAGGCGGACTTTACATATGTCTAAATCTATGCCAGCTCCTTACGCCATAAAACAGGCATAGAAAATGATAAATGAGACAGGCCTGTCGACCTGTCCTTTCCCCACCCATGCCCCCTTTTTTAGACCTGGTATGAGTGGGGGAAAAGTTGCAGATCAAAACGCAAGTAACCTTTGCGCTGCAATCTACAACATATATAGGCCAAAAAGTGGCATAGATCTTTTCTTAAATTACCCCTTAGTTTCTATTTCTCTCTTCCTCCTTTAAGACACTTGGACTTTTCTTTACTGCTGTACAATGCATCTTTTTAGTCATTCCACAGTACCCTCAAAACAATCTTCTGACAGTATAATAATACCTTTCTATGTCAGCAATCTTCATTTATATTCTTCAGCGTAGACAATGTTTATAGGATGTCAAGAAAAAGTTCCACGTAATTATATTTGTGCTGACAACAGTGCATATCCAATTCAATATTCTGTCGCTAGTGATGTGATCACTGAGAATCTCAAATAAATGTTCCCATGTTTCCTTCTACTTTGGTACTTAAAAATTTTTAGATTGTCAGGGAAAACTTGGTTGAGGCCCCTGGGCATAAAAATCTGGTGGGGGGCCCCCCATAATTAAAATTTTAATGCAGCTGGGAGAATGGCGGTTTCCCTGAGATGCATGTCTGTTTGCTGTTGCCAAACTGCTCTAACATCGACCAACCACAGTTGCCCTTTTGTCAAACTTGGTGGCCAGTGTCAGCAGGCACAGTCCGTCCTCCTTCTCTTAGGCTACTTTCACATCTGTGGCAGAGCCTCTGGCAGGCTTTTCTGGTAAAGAACAGCCTGCCGGAGTTCTCCAGATCCCACACTGTCGGATACTGTCCCTTGCCTTTCGGACCCCATTGAATATGAGAGATCCGGCCACTACTCTGGTGAAAGTGTATCATGAGTGGACAAATGGCACCATTGCAAATAAGCAACATGGAAACTGTAGAGCACCACTTGCCATTAATGTGAGAGGTGAACGTCGGCAATGAAGGTGCAAGAGGGCAGACACTTTACAGTGGAGCAGCTCACTGTGAAAATAAACCAGTAGGCTATTATACATGTTTCTAAACGACTAGTTAGCGAACCCTACTGACTATGGGGCTTTGAAGCAGATGGCTGGTCACTACACCTCTGCTAACAAAGTATCTCAATTTTCAAGTCAGTATTAGAATTGGACCTCTGCTGGTTGACATAGGGTTGCCTTCTACAATGAGTCATGTTCTCTGCTTCATCGAACAGATTGATGTTGCTGTGTCAAGAAACATCAGAGAACAAACACCTGGCAACCATTGCTGGAAGAAAATAAGTTAGTGGTGGCAGCATTTTGGTCTGTGGAATGTTTTTGTGGCTTTCTCTGGGCTCATTTAGGTATTAATCTATCCTTCCAGATCACGTACACCCACACATGCTGATTTTGTTCCCTGGGACGGATGGGATCAAGACAACGTGACATTGTATGGACCAAGACCCCCAATCTAATCATCCTGTTCACTCTGGATCCTCCCCCATGCATCCTCCAGCTGCTGTGGGATGCTCTGCAGTCAGCAAGGCTCCAAATACAACCAGGATCTTACTGAGTTACTCCCAGCCTGTCTAGCTGCTGTCTGTTCTGCACACGGTGGTTACTCTGGATATTAGCTGATGGTCATAATAATGTGACTGGACTGTGATATATTTATGTATACACATATACACATTACACCTACAGGAACTTTTATGACATGCTATTCTAATTCTATTAATATGGAATAGTACCCCCCCCCACACACACACCTTTTGTAGCTCAATCATCTTTCACTCTTCTTGGAAGGCTTTCTACCAGAAATGGGAATGTGCTTGTGGGAATGTTTGCCTATTCATCCAGAAGAGCATTGGTGAGATCAGACACTAATGTCTGATCACTAATGTAGACTGGCTCACAATCTCCATTCTAGTTCATCCCAAAGGTAATACAAAAAGACAGAATCCACTAATTAAAGTGATGAGGTTTTTAATCCATAATGGTAGATGTATAAACCCACAGCAATACAGATAAGCCCCTCATCCCAAAGGTGCTATGGGGTTGAGGTCAAGACTGTGTGTGGGCCAGTCAAGTTCCTGTACACAAAACTTTACCCAATAATGGGACCTTGCTGGCTTGGCTACAGTTCCAAGTTATGTCTCAAGGTCTGTTTAAAAAGTGAACCATTAGCTTATAGGATTGCTACCTTCCAGCTGGTGATCTGCTAAGCCAATTGGCATGAACATGTAGTTATCCACATAGTCCTAATGTAATGACAGTGTGACGTGTAAATAGTTCCATGAATATAGTGACACTGTGTTCCATGTCAGTTTATCATGTTCAATAAGATGAAGCTGTATTGTGGACAGATTAACATCTTTTTATAAGTGATTTATATAGTTCAGGGCATAATATAGATCTGAACTGAACTTTTAAGTGTTTTTGTATGTTTTGTGTTGATATGCCTTGAAATCAAACAGTGTTTGTACAGCTGTATCTGTCCTCAGTGTCCCTGGCAGTGCTGTCAATATGATAACGTTAGCTACAGCTGATAGAATACACTCTAAAATAGTGCATTACGTGCATAATACATAGGCAAGCTTTTCAACTATAAAAGTTGTGGTACTATGATCGTAGAAATTCCCTAGCTGCTACTTTGTCCCGTTAAACTCTGGCCTCATTCTTCAGTGCTGTAACTTTCACTGCAACAGACCCCAGGGAGAAATGACCTAAGGAAGGACACCATGACACTACAACACTACATCAGGGCCACTACCACTCCCATTCTCTACACCTGCTCCCACGGGAGCTTGCTGCATATGCACCTCTTTCAGCCTTTGTCCTGAGCTGCCTGTGTCCCTGTGCCATTTTTACACTGCCTCATAGGCTTCAAGCCATGTGGCCTGCTTCCTGTGCTGTACTGACTCAGTATTCAACTGTATCACCCTTCCAGGGGCGGACACAGACAGCAGAGGGCCCCTGTGCAAAGAATGTGCCTGCCCCCCCTCCCCCCCAAACCAAATTCTCAACCTAACCTATGGTGTCCTAACATTATACAGCAATATAAAACACACAGGGTAAGGCTACTATCACACATGCAGCACTACGATCCGGCCACATGATCTGGCAGAGAATGTAAGGAATTGGCCTGACACAAACTCAGGCATGCAGCAGTTTGTGTCCTGCTGATTCTTAGCATTTTTGCCAGATTGTGGCCGGATCTCTGCTGGACCCCATTATAGTTAATGGGGCCGGTGGGCATTCTGCATCCAGCAGTGCCGGAGCTGGTAAATTCCGGCAGACTGTTCTCTGCTGGAAGAGCCTGCCAGAAACACTCACTCAGTTGTGAAAGTAGCTTAGTACAGCGCCACATACCTCTTACATCTAGTGACATCTCCTTAGATGTAGACATTCTCTGTCCTCATTTTCTCCTTTCAGACCAGACCGCCATGATGAGTTATTTCAGCCATCTCTTCTCTCTGTAGAGTTTGATAATCAGACATCTTAGTTTCCTACTTTTCCATTATTCTCCCACCTTCTTGAACACTCAATCCTGCCACCCCCAATACTGAGACGCCATGCTCCTCAAAACTATACTGCAGAAACAGTCCCCCTGCTAATACTATTTACACACAGATAGTACCGCCTTCAGTAATTATTGGCACACGGTGCTCTAAACAATAACTGCACCCAGGAAATAGTGTCCCTGACACTAAAGTATAACCAAAATAAAAATATTCCCCAAAAATAACTGTGCTAAGCTGATACTGTGACAGGGTGCCCCCCACAGTAATAGTGCTCCCCAAACTCCCACCAATAGAAATAATTAGTGCCCCCAGTAGAGCCAATGTCCCCATAGTGCCCTCATAATGTATGCCAATGCCCTCTACTGTGTGCCCAAAAAAACCTCTTAGTGACCCCAGTTTAGCCAAAGTCCGTATAGTGCCCAATAATGTGTGCCAGTATAATGTCCCTATAATGACCCCAATGGTGCTCCTCTCCCCCCCTTCTCCATAGTGCCCCCCATGTGTGCCAGTATATATGATAGGGCCCCCATAGTGCTCCTCCGCCTCCTCCTCCTCCATAGTGCCCCCCATGTGTGCCAGTATATATGATAGGGCGTCCATAGTGCTCATCCCCATCCATAGTGCCCCCCATGTGTGCCAGTATATATTTAGGGCCCCCCATAGTGCTCCTCCTCCATAGTGCCCCCATGTGTGCCAATATATATGACAGGCCCCCCCATGTGTGCCAGTGTATATATATAGGGTCCCCATAGTGTTCCTCCTCCTCCATAGTGCCCCCATGTGAGCCAGTATATATGATAGGGTCCCCATAGTGCTCCTCCTCCTCCATAGTGTCCCCATGTGTGCCAGTATATATATAGGGCCCCCCATAGTGCTCCTCCATAGTGCCCACCATGTGTGCCAGTACATATAGGGCCCCTCATAATGCTCCTCCTCCATAGTGCCCACCATGTGTGCCAGTACATATAGGGCCCCTCATAATGCTCCTCCATTGTGCCCCCATGTGTGCCAGTACATATAGGCCCCCCATAGTGCTCCTCCTCCTCCATAGTGCCCCCATGTGAGCCAGATAGTTCAGTAAATGAAAACAATAAACACTAATACTTACCTCCTTGCCTCTGTAATCGATGCGATGCAGGCCTCTTCCGGACTGTGTCCCACGCTGTACGGCTCAGGCACTAGGCCTGCAGCCTATCAGAAGAATGGGGACGGGAGATGCCTCTCCCTCCCCTGCCCCGCAGCAATAATCTGTATCGCTGTCCTGAGGAACCGGCTGCACAGGTGGTATGTCTGCCCCTGCTTCTGAGGACAGCGATGCAGTTGAATTCAGGAGGGCCCCTAGGGCTGCTGGCCAGGTACATAAGTACCCAATGCTAACGCTGAGAGCATCAGATGATTACATGAATGAGGATGGCACGAGTTGCCCCTTGATTTCCCTGTAGGGTCTATAGCCAGCCCACCCCTGTATAGCACTTAGATGCTGCAGTTTCTGTTTCTGTTTATCTCAGTTCAGTTTACTCCTCCCCTCTCCATAGACTATGAGCAGCTGTAATCTGGTTCTTTAACCCCTTCCCGCTATATGACGAGTATACACGTCATGGAGCACTGCTATTTAGCGCTCCATGACGAGTATACCCGTCATTACATTAAACTGTCACCATGTCTGCTGACATGGTGACAGCGCTGAGACCCCAGCTGTTACTTACAGCCAGGGGTCTCAGCTTACCAGCCCGGGACCAATGGGGGCGGTCCCGGGCTAGCGATCGCTGTGATTGGCTAGTCTGTACAGACTAGCCAATCACAGCGATCCTGCTGCTTTTTATTTTAAAATAAATAAATAAATAAATAAATTGATCTTCTATATATATATATATATATATCCCCCCCCACCCCAGATCGCTATTTTCAGATGGCCAGGGGGGGGTGGGGGGGGTGTAATGTGCGGCGGCAGCGCCGCGATATTTCAGGATGGCCGAGCGGAGCAGAGTATCAGCATACAGCTGATACTCTGCTTCAAACTGCTGACATCGGTGCTGGCACCGATGTCAGCAGTTTAACCCCTTCCATGCCACGGTCCGTAGGGACCGCGGCATGGAAAGGGTTAACAGGGGGAGGGAGCACCCTCCCCCTCCCATCGGGCGCTGCGGTGCGCTGGCAGCGCCGATGGTGTGGGCTGAAGAGAGGGAGGAAGCTCCCTCCCCCTTCCATCGGGACGCTACTGTGCTCTGGCAGCGTCCCGATGGTTACCATGGCAACCAGACGCTTTCAGAAGCGTCTGCTTGCCATGGTGTAATCAAGCCTGTTTAGGCTCCTGCTAAAGGCAGGAGCCTGAGAAGGCTTAGACTGAGTGACAATACACTACAGTACACTATATAGTATACTGTAGTGTATTATAGAACAATCAGATCCACTGGTTCTTCAAGAACCAAGTGGGTCTGAGTCTAAAAAAAAAGTGTAAAAAAATAAAAAAAAGTTAAAAAAAAGTTAAAAAAAAGTTAAAAAAAATCCTATTTTTCCCCCAATACTTAAATTTGAAATTAGTAAAAAAAGAAAAAAAATATCCCAATCATGTTAGGTATCGCCACGTTCGTAATAACCTGCTCTACAAAAATATCACATGTCCCGACCCCTCAGGTGAACACGGTAAAATAAATAAAATAAAAACAGTGTAAAAAAAGCCATTTTTGTCACTTTATATCACAAAAAGTACAATCACAAGCGATCAAAAAGGCGTATGCCCCTCAAAATAGTACCAATCTAACCGTCACCTCTTCCCGCAAAAAATGAGCCCCTACCTGAGACAATTGCCCAAAAAATAAAAAAAATACAGCTCTCAGACAAGGGACAGACTAAAACATGATTTTTTTGTTTCAAAAATGATATTATTGTGTAAAACTTAAATAAATAAAGAAAACTATACATGTTAGGTATTGTCACGTCCGTAAAAACCTGCTCTATAAAAATATCACATGAGTTAACCCCTCAGGTGAACACAGTAAAAAAAATAAAATAAAAACAGGGTCAAAAAAGCCATTTTTTGTCACTTTACATCACAAAAAGTGCAATCGCAAGCGATCAAAAAGGCGTATGCCCCTCAAAATAGTACCAATCTAACCGTCACTTCTTCCAGCAAAAAATGAGCCCCTACCTGAGACAATTGCCCAAAAAATAAAAAAACTACAGCTCTCAGACAAGGGACAGACTAAAACATGTTTTTTTTGTTTCAAAAAAGATATTATTGTGTAAAACTTAAATAAATAAAGAAAACTATACATGTTAGGTATCGCCACGTCCGTAAAAACCTGCTCTATAAAAATAGCACATGATCTAACCTGTCAGATGAACACTGTACAAAAAAAAAAACTGAGCCAGAACAGGTATTTTTGGATACCTTGCCTAACAAAAAGTGTAATATAAAGCGATCAAAAATCATATGTACCCCAAAATAGTATCAATAACACTGTCACCTTATCCCTTAGTTTCCAAAATACAGGCACTGTTTGGTTGTTTCTACTGTAGGGGTGCATCAGGTGGGCCTCAAATGGGACATGGAGCATGAAAACCAATCCAGCAAAATTTGCCCTCCAAAAAACATCTGGCGCACCTTTCCTTCTGCACCCTGCTGTGTGCCCATACAGCAGTTTACTACCACATGTGGGGTGTTTCTGTAAATCACAGAATCAGGGTAATAGTTTATGAGTTTTGTTTGGCTATTAACCCTTGATGTGTTACAGGAAAAAATGGATTAAAATAGAAAATCTGCCAAAAAAAGTGAAATTTTGAAATGTCATCTCCATTTTCCTTTAAATCTTGTGGAATACATAAAGGGTTAACAAAGTTAGTAAAATTCGTTTTGAAAACCTTGAGGGGTGTAGTTTCTAAAATGGGGTCATTTATGGTGGTTTCTATTATGATAGCCCCACAAAGTGACTTCAGAACTGAACTGTTGCTTCAAAAAAATGGTTTTGGAAAATTTCTTAAAAATTTTAAGAATTACTTCTAAAATTCTAAGCCTTCTAACGTCCCCCAAAAATAAAATTATATCTACAAAATGATGGTAACATAAAGTAGACATATGGGAAATGTAAAGTAATAACTATTTTGTGAGGGATCACTATCTGCCTTAAAAGCATAGAAATTCAAAGTTTGAAAATTACAAATTTTTCCAAATTTTCTGTAAATTTAGGATCTTTTTATAAATAAAGGCGATTTATATTGACTCAAATTTACCATTGTCGTGGAGTACAATGTGTCACAAGAAAACAATCTCAGAACGGCTTGGATAAGTAAAAGTGTTTCAAAGCTATTACCACATAAAGTGACACATGTCATATTTCCAAAATTTGGCCTGGTCCTTAAGGTGAAAAATGGCTATGTCATGAAGGGGTTAAGGTCCCTTTCACACGGGCGAGATTTCCGCGCGGGTGCAATGCGTGATGCGAACGCATTGCACCCGCACTGAATCCTGACTCATTCATTTCAATGGATCTTTTCACATGAGCGATGTTTTTCATGCATCAGTTCGCCGTTGCGTGAAAATCGCAGCATGTTCTATATTCTGCGTTTTTCACGCAGCCCTGGACCCATTGAAGTGAATGGGTCTGCGTGAATCACGCATTGCATCCGCACGCAAGTTGGATGCTAAGAGATGTGGTTTGTAAACATTCAGTTTTTTATCACGCACGTGAAAAACGCATCAAAACGCTTCGCACCCGCGTGGAAAAAACTGAACGAACGTACGCAATTGCAGTCAAAACTGACTGCGATTGCGTGCAGATTGGTGCGGATGCGTGCGGATTTTCCGGAACGCATCCGGACTGAATCCGTGACGCTCGTGTGAAAGGGGCCTAAAGGGGTCATCTCACTTCAGCAAATGGCTGGATTAAAGGCTGGTCGTATCCATGGAAACGCGCAGTGTATAATGTGATGGAAAAATGAATCCAGCCAGCAAAGAAGGCAATATGGACAATCACAATACATTAGTAGGTGGCTTGTATTAACTTTCTCTACATGATAAATGCCACTTGCTGAAGTGACACAACCCCTTTAATGAGCTGACTTGGTGTCACAGGATGGATTTAGCAAAGATGTAAGAGTGAGTATTAGTTTAGAAAAGGGGGTGGAAAAAATCTACCAAAAATTGAGAAAGTGATATGTTTTGTAATAAGATATATTACTAAGTTACTAGTTACTATAAGTTATTTTATATTTGTATGAATTTATTTATTTTTAGTTATATATAAAGGAACAAGCGCCATATATATATATTTGCACAGTGGGATGTGAACAGGCACAAAAGATGTGCTTGCTCAGGACAGGAGCCTGGCTGTTCCTGCCATAACTACCCGCAGTGGAGATAATGCAAATGACAGTGATTTAACCCCTTAGATGCTGACTGATTATATATAAAACTGATATTTCTGTAATTGTATTGACTGGCAGAATAAAGTTAACATGTCATTTTACCTACACAGTGCACTCCATAAAAAGAAAAATACAAAATGCAATGGCAGAATTGCTGCTTTCTCTTCTTCCTGTCTCCCAAAAGCAAAACAAAAAGTGATTAAAAAGTCGTATTTACCCCAAAATAGAGCCAATGATAGAACCAAAAATAATCCCTCACACACAGTTCCATTGATAGAAAAATAAAAAAAGTATGCTTCTTAGAAAATGGCTGTATTGGTACCCAGATGCTGTTCGAAGGCAAACCAATCCATCAAAATCCGTGCTGAAAAAGCCAAAAACTAGTCTTTCCCTTCTGAACCCTGTGTTTCAGATGGCACCATCTGGGCACAGCATATTGGGCACTGAATTGCCATATCTGTGGAAATATTGTAATTTTCCTTTTGTGCAGCCTGCTGCGCATTCATTTCTGAAAAGTACCTGTGCGGTCAAAATGCTCACTCCACCCCTTAATAAATGCTTGAGAGGCATAGTTTCCAAAATGGGGTCACCTCAGGGATTCTATTATCAGCACAAGCAGTGTAAATTCTGAGCCCTCTCATATGTTCAGGCAAAAGAACAGGGCGACATGTAGAGTACTAAAACCAGGAAACACAGCATAATAATAAAAGGACTGACACTTTTCACACTGGCACATGATGGGCGCAGCATATTGGGTACTGAAATTACATATCTGTGGAAAAATTGCAATTTTCACTTTGTATTATCTGCCATAGATTATTTTTTGCAAAACATATGTGGGGTCAAAATGCTCACTCCAGATCTTAACAAGAACCTTGATGGGTGTAGTTTGCAAAATGGGGTCACTTCTTGGGGTTTCCATTTATTATTGTACCTCACAGCTTCTACAGTTGTCAGCACAAGATGCGTAAATCACAACATTGGGCCTCAAACGCACATAGTGGTCTTTTACTCCTGAGTCCTGTTGTATATCCAGGTAAATATTAGGGCCACATGTAGGGCAAATTAAATTTTTTTTGTATAAGTTTTTTTTCAGTATTAAAATAAAACTAGAAGGAAGTTGATATATCAGTTTTACTGCATAAGGAATTACCTAAAACAAAATCAATATAACTGACAGAAACATGGTTTTTTTTTCAATTCTACCCCATAGTATGCAGTATTACATGGTGTTTTTAGAAAACACAACTTGTTCTGCAAAAAAGGAAGTCCTCATATGGCTATGTGAATGAAATAAAAAAGTTATGGCTCAAGGAAGGCAGGAAGTGAAGTTAGGAAGGGGGTTAAGCTGAAAACTGTGTCCCGAATGGCTTAAATATCCCAAGAGAGGGTATACAGCTGTACAGCTCCGTCATTATGTATCAGTTTAATAAAATGGTCAAACTGTTGGATTGGTGTAACATATACTAAACGCAACTCTTTCTATAAAAATCTGACTAACACAAATCAGACATGTTACTAGGAGTTAAGCAAAGTGAAAGATATAATATTTGGTCTTGTTCAGTTTAAAAAAAAAATCTAAAAATTATTCATTAAAAATATATCCACAGGAGGGCACCAGAGGACAAAAGATTCCTGTACATTTGGTTTAAAAAATACTTTTTCTACAGATTTTTTTTGTCATTAAAGGGAACTTGTCTGCAGCTTTATGCTAGGCTAACCAAGGGGCGACAGTGACAAGCTCCCTGATTTCACGCAACTGTGTTTTAATCCAAAGAACTGTTAACTTTAGTTTTTGTTCAGGACAATTGGCAGGGGAATTTTAAAGTTTGTGCATACAATAAGTTGCAGACAGGTGCATAACTGCAAGATAACAAGATTATCCTCATCTAATGTCATGTATACTCTATATACACTACATACACTTTATATACCTATCCTCTTACCATTTTAGATGAATGATATATATATACAGTACAGACCAAAAGTTTGGACACACCTTCTCATTCAAAGAGTTTTCTGTATTTTCATGACTATGAAAATTGTAGATTCACACTGAAGGCATCAAAACTATGAATTAACACATGTGGAATTATATACTTAAAGGGGTTGTCCAAGTTATGAAAAAAATATATAGCACTGTAAATCTGATGGGCAGCAATATATAACTAAGTTCAGCAAGTTTTAGGCAAAAAAAATCTATATTTTCTAATTTCCCTGGTTCTCTTCTGGCCTTTGTTTACATGCAATAACAACAATTTCTGCCCCTCCCCCCTCCCCCCTTCTCTACAAAGGCAGTGAATACAAGTGCTGAGTGACATGTCTGCCTGCTACAGAGGCGTTGCTAGGGTCTCAAAAGATCCGGGGCCCAAGCCCCAATGAATATGGCCCTCAGTCACACCCCCCGGCACAAAAACCCCCACAGTCACCCCCCCAGCCGGGGCCAGTTTTAGACAAAATGTGGCTCTGGGCAAAATCAAAAGTGGGGCCAAAAATTTTGTAATAATGCGCTAACAACACAGTTACTGTATTTTTCGCTTTATAAGACGCACCACAGATTTTAGAGTAGCAAAATAAGAAAAAAATATTTTTCATCAGACCTCAGATCACCTTTTCCGACCCCATCAGACCTCAGATCAGCCCACTCAGCCCCCATCAGACCTCAGATCAGCCCACTCAGCCCCCATCAGACCTTAAATCAGCCCACTCAGCCCCCATCAGACCTCAAATCAGCCCACTCAGCCCCCATCAGACCTTAAATCAGCCCACTAAGCCCCATCAGACCTTAAATCAGCCCACTCAGCCCCCATCAGACCTCAGATCAGCCCACTCAGCCCCCATCAGACCTTAAATCAGCCCACTCAGCCCCCATCAGACCTTAAATCAGCCCCCATCAGACCTTAGATCAGCCCACTCAGCCCCCATCAGACCTCAGATCAGCCAACTCAGCCCCCATCAGACCTTAAATCAGCCCACTCAGCCCCCATCAGACCTCAATCAGCCCACTCAGCCCCCATCAGCCCCCATATGAGCCCACTCAACCCCCATATGCAGCGTCAGGTCATCGTGCGCATACTACGTCCTGACGCGGGATTTCTCTTCAGGCGCGCTTTCCACCAGCGAAGATTGGTGAAAACACCCTGTTCTGTAAATAAGCCTCAGCCTGTACCAGGCTTCCAGGTTCATTGTTAGTATATCCCAGTTCAGGCCACTAGGTGGCAGCAGTGAACTGTGATATAATGATTTCAATACAGACTAATGGAGCAATTTACATCTGATGATTGTAAGTTGTGGTCCACTTAGGGGACTTAAAAAGTAAAAAAATAAAAAAAAAGTTTTGAAAATATTTAAAAAAAACGTAAAATCACCCCATTCTCCACACAAAAAAAGAACAAAATGGCATTATAGGCATGCAAAAACACCCATACTTTTAAAATATTGAAAAAAAGTTCGCCTATATGGTGTAACAGAACACTTTATCTCCCAAGAAAATTGAATAAAAAGTAATAAACACACCCCAAAATGACAGGCTGTGTACTTAAGCTTTATTTAGCCTTTATTTTCAAAATTTCCTGTGGGGATTTGAACTCACAACCTACTACATCACAGGCAAGCACCTTAACCACTGGGCTATTGAGCTCAGTGTTAAGTCAATGGTGAAAAACCTCATAGAGGTTTCTCTGATATTGAAAAACCTCCTAAGAGGTTCTCTTGCATTATACAAGAGAACTTCTATGAGGTTTTTCATCATTTGCTTAACACTGAGCTCCATAGCCCAGTGGTTAAGGTATTTGCCTGTAATGTAGAAGGTTGTGAGTTCAAATCCCCACATGAGTATTTTAAAATTAGAGTCTAAACTAGACTTATAAATATACAGGGTGTTCCCAAGCATAGTGGGAATACCCCTTTCACGTTAATAACACTAACTCCATATATGGACATAGCCATATATGGAGTCAAAGCAGGGACTCCTAACCTGGGAAATTCCCCACTCTGGAGTCCCGACTGAAGCAGGGGGCCTTAGAGGATCGGGTTGGCACTGCAGCTGTCTCCACCAGTCCCGAGGTTCGGGGCAGTGGTAGATTGATTCAGGTTAAAAAGCCCTAGCGACGCCCCTGGCCTGCTAGAATACTCAGCAGCATGTTGTATGTGTAGGACTACAAGTCCCAGCTGTACAATGACACTGCTGATACACACAGGAAATTCTCCCTACCGTTCTTGTACAATTCCTCTATAGCTCCTTGCCCAGCATTTGTCTCCTCTCACTGCTGCAGCTACTATTTGTTGTAAAGCCTTGAGCCATCAGTGTGTTCTGGCTGAAGGGGTTAATGTTTTATCTGAATGAATCCAGGGAGAGAGCAGATAGCAGGAGCCCGGCAAAGAAAGGGGGCGTGGCCAGTGACGTCTCGTGTACAGACTGTTATCTGAACTCTGAGGCTTGTACACGAAACATCACAGACCAGGGAGATAAGGTGACATCACAGGTCATGTGACCCTCAGTCAACTCTGAGAAACCAGCAGCTTTAGAAACACAAAGTATATGGGAAAGTTGTTATACCTGACAAGTTAGAAACATATAAAGAACAAAAAAATGACTTGGACAACCCCTTTAACAAAAAAGTGTGAAACAACTGAAAGGGATTCTGTCACCACCATTTTACAAATTAAGTTATTTATACCATCGGATTCATCTAGTCATATGGAGTTCTAAATGGTAATTGTTATAGGGCATAGATGCAGTTTTGAGGTAAATAAAACGATTTTTAGCAGCTGTCAGTCACTTACTATAAGGAGCCCAAGGGGAGTTGACAAGCGTTGCAGGAGCCCGGGCTCGGCGATTCCTTGGAGCCCAGGACCGCCCACCTATTTAATATTCACTTCACTGAGTGAGTCAGTGAAGCTTTGGCACGGCACGGCATCGCCGAGCCCGGGCTCCTGCAACGCTTGTCAACTCCCCTTGGGCTCCTTATAGTAAGTGACTGACAGCTGCTAAAAATCGTTTTTTTTACCTCAAAACTGCATCTATGCCCTATAACAATTACCATTTAGAACTCCATATGACTAGATGAATCCGATGGTATAAATAACTTAATTTGTAAAATGGTGGTGACAGAATCCCTTGAAAATATGTCTTATATTCTAGGTTCTTCAAAGTAGCCACCTTTTGCTTTGATTACTGCTTTGCACACTCTTGGCATTCTTTTGATGAGCTTCAAGAGGTAGTCACCTGAAATGGTTTTCACTTCACAGGTGTGCCCTGTCAGGTTTAATAAGTGGGATTTCTTGCCTTATAAATGGGGTTGGGACCATGAGTTGTGTTGGGCAGAAGGTGGATACACAGCTGATAGTCCTACTGAATAGACTGTTAGAATTTGTATTATGGCAAGAAAAAAGCAGCTAAGTAAAGAAAAACAAGTGGCCATCATTACTTTAAGAAATGAAGGTCAGTCAGTCTGAAAAATTGGGAAAGTGTCCCCAAGTGCAGTCGCAAAAACCATCAAGCACTACAAAGAAACTGGCTCACATGAGGACCGCCCCAGGAAAGGAAGACCAAGAGTCATCTCTGCTGCGGAGGATAAGTTCATCCGAGTCACCCGCCTCAGAAATCGCAGGTTAACAGCAGCTCAGATTAGAGACCAGGTCAATGCCACACAGAGTTCTAGCAGCAGACACATCTCTACAACAACTGTTAAGAGGAGACTGTGTGCAGCAGGCCTTCATGGTAAAATAGCTGCTAGGAAACCATGGCTAAGGACAGGCAACAAGTAGAAGAGACTTGTTTGGGCTAAAGAACACAAGGAAGGGATATTAGACCAGTGGAAATCTGTGCTTTGGTCTCATGAGTCCAAATTTGAGATCTTTGGTTCCAACCACCGTGTCTTTGTGCGACGCAGAAAAGGTGAACGGATGGACTCTACATGCCTGGTTCCCACCGTGAAGCATGGAGGAGGAGATGTGATGGTGTGGGGGTGCTTTACTGGTGACACTGTTGGGGATTTATTCAAAATTGAAGACATACTGAACCAGCATGGCTACTACAGCATCTTGCAGCGGCATGCTATTCCTTCCGGTTTGCGTTTAGTTGGACCATCATTTATTTATCAACAGGACAATGACCCCAAACACACCTCCAGGCTGTGTAAGGGCTATTTGACCAAGAAGGAGAGTGATGGGGTTCTACGCTAGATGACCTGGCCTCCACAGTCACCAGACCTGAACCCAATCGAGATGGTTTGGGGTGAGCTGGACCGCAGAGTGAAGGCAAAAGGGCCAACAAGTGCTAAGCATCTCTGGGAACTCCTTTAAGACTGTTGGAATACCATTTCAGGTGACTACCTCTTGAAGCTCATCAAGAGAATGCCAAGAGTGTGCAAAGCAGTAATCAAAGCAAAAGGTGGCTACTTTGAAGAACCTAGAATATAAGACATATTTTCAGTTGTTTCACACTTTTTTGTTAAGTATATAATTCCACATGTGTTAATTCATGGTTTTGATGCCTTCAGTGTGAATCTACAATTTTCATAGTTATGAAAATACAGAAAACTCTTTGAATGAGAAGGTGTGTCCAAACTTTTGGTCTTTACTGTATATATATATATATATATATATATATATATATATTATTTGTTGTATATTCTCATTATATACCGTATTTTTCACCCTATAAGACATATCTAGGTTTTAGAGGAGGACTATATTTTTCATTACACCTCAGGTCAGACCACCAATCAGACCCCAATGTTAATCAGACCTCAGCTGACAGCCCCAATCAGACCCCCAGTCAGACCTCATCCCGGACCCCAATGTAAATGACCCCCGATCAGACCTCAGATAAGAGCCCCATGCCTCTCATCAGCCTCCATGCCTCTCATCACTCTTATATCAGCCCTATGCCTCTCATAAGCCCCCATTATCAGCTCTTATGCCTCTCATCAGCCCCCATATCAGCCCTTATGCCTCTCATCATCTCAATTGTGTCAGATCAGTCCCCAGCCTCATGCCAGATAAAATAAATAAACCACTTACCTCTCCTGCTCCCGGACGCCGCCACTCCTAACCGCCCTCACTCTGTCTTCATCCTGCCTCCGGCTGTGCTGTGAACTGGCGCGTACAGCGTGAGGTCACAGAGTGCTGTCATGCTGTGCGCAGCCACAGCACAGCCGACTTTTGAGGACCAGGAAGTGGTGAGTACAAAGCCTTTACCGCTTCCTGGTTCTCCAGTACTAATGAGCGCTTCCATAATGTAACCGCTCATTAGTATTCACCCAATAAAACACTGGGTTATTTTTTCTCCACTTTTGGGGGAAAAAATGCATCGTATGGGGCGAAAAATACAGCAACTATATTTAGCCTTTATACTTCTGCATTTCCTGTTTTGGCTCAGGAATTCCTCATTGGTAAGCACATATGCATGCAAATTGAATTTACACATCCACATTAATTCATTTATTAGACATGTGCGTCACATTCTAATAAACCACCTAAGCTTCTTATCTGAAGAGTTTTATGGACTGATTTGTTTAAATGTTTAATTTTTATTTTTACACCAAATTTTATTTACCTGTTTATAGGATGATAAAGAAGCTCGCATGCCGTTAGTCTCCACACACACAGTTTCACACCAGGTTTCCATAACAACCCAGCCATTTTTCTTTACTGCTTTTGGTGTTAGTGCGCTGTGGATGAGACTGTTAAAGGGGTATTCCAGTTACCATAAATATACCTTATGTTTTAGACTAATTCATCATAAATCATTACCTAATATAATGTAAGTTTCACATATTTACCGTTCAGTATTAATAAAAGATGTTTTCTTCCACTGCTACCCACTGTGTTTCCTCATAAATTACCATGGCATTGACCTGTAATTCAGGCCACCCTCAAAAGAAGTGCTTAAAAGCCCCACCCCCAGGTCCCGCTAAGCCACACCCTGACCCGTTCAGTCCACGCCCCCTCTCACTCAGTATCATCAGTATCTGATCAGTGGGGGTCCAAAACCCAGGACCCCTGTTTCATCTGCCTTTTTCAGCTTTTCCTAGGCCAGTGAAGACACGTTCATTGGTCACGTGGCGTAGGAGCAGCTCAGCTCCATTCAAGATAATGGGGCTGAGCTTGTATGGCACTGTGCTTGGTGAGCACAGAGAAGGCAGCAGCTCTACTGTGAGTTTAGGTGCCTTCTCAAACAGCTGATCCACTCCAGTCAATGGAGGACACATACTTTCTTCCCTCGGGGCACACCTTGGTATTGGTGCTCCTGCCTGATGGTGGCTAGGGTGCCCTTGATTTTAAATATGTATGGTAATGAGTTGCAAGGCCAGAGGGCAGTTGCAGGGTTGGCAGAAGGCTGATTGAGTCAATGACCAGGTCTGTTTGCAATAAATAAAGTCTCTCCTTACTGAATAGATTCTGGAAGTATTACTTCATATAGCAGCAATAGTCACGGTAGGCTATAGTTTTGTACAGGCAGTAGCAATCCTGTAATAATCCTCCCTGAGTCTCACTCTAAGTTAAAGGGGTTCTGCAGTTGTTTAAAACTGATGATCTATCCTCTGTATAGATCATCAGCATCTGATCGGCGGGGGTCCGACACCCGGGACCCCTACCGATCAGCTGTTTTTGAAGGCAGTGGCGCTCCAGGAGCGCCGCAGCCTTCTCTGTGTTTTCCTCAGGCCCAGTGATGTCACGACTACTATCACTGGCCAGGGCGCAGCTAAGCTCCATTCATGTGAACAGTGCTTAGCCCCGCCTAGGCCAGTGATACTAGTCGTGACGTCACTGGGCCTGAGGAAAACACAGAGAAGGCCGCGGCGCTCCTGCAGCACTGCTGCCTTCTCAAACAGCTGATCGGCAGGGGTCCCGGGTGTCAAACCCCCGCCGATCAGATGCTGATGATCTATCCGGAGGATAGATCATCAGTTTTAAACAACTGCATAACCCCTTTAACTTTACAGTCTTCCAAAAGACCCACAGACATGCCATTCCGTTAACTCTTTATTAGACTCACTTTGCCAGTAAGTCTCAAAGTGTGGTGGGCGCCAAAGCAATATAACCTCTCCACAAGCACTAAAAGTCTTTTGCCATAAGAATGTGGTACCTTACTTTCTGAATCCAACATGACCTTGATGATTATAGACCTTCTGTAAATATCTGTTCTCTTTCCTTCAGGGGTCTCAGATAAGTTGTTCTCTGGCTGTTTTTCAGTCTTAGGAATGGTGTTTCCAGGATGAGCCTTCTCTTTGGGCCTACTTGGCCAGAGCTGCAGGTCCTGCCTCTAGCTTTGCTCAACTAAGACTCAACTCCTATCCAGGGAGTGGGACTAGCCTATTACCCTGGAAGCTAGGCTAAGACTGCCATTGTTAACTGTTTGTTGTCCATACGCAACTATTTGGGATACACAGTGCATAAAGAAATAAATGCTTTTAACATTAAATAACAACACTCTTGAAAAACTATTTTTAGCAGTGATCCACTGGGTCACCGCACCAGTCCCCAGCAATGTGATTGTCCTCTGACTGCTATGGTAATCTAAATAAAGACCCTCATGTCCGCTATGAAATCCAAAAATTGAACATTGAAAAATTTTTAGATTGTTTCCTTTTCATTTATATTTTGTATTTCTCATCACACTGCAATATATTCGCTGCAGATGCCCAGACCCAAGGTAAGAAGAGTCTGCTGCTTTCCAATTTTTAATTTTTTCCTCTTGCAGTTTCTACTCCCTAATACCATAAGGACTTTCTCATACCTTTTTAGATCTTTTTTACTCCCCAATATAACATTGCTTCATTTATTTAGCAATTATTTTGACTTATTAGCGATGGAGCTTGGACATCTCATCACATGACTTAAATCATCATTGGAGCTAATATACCTTGGGCATTTGTGATTGTTTCCAAATCAAATCTAAAACATGTATAATATACTTTTGCACAACAAAAAGTTGTGAAACTTTATAACCACCACCATTTTCAGGGCCTCTTTCCACTGCTGTACTGTGTGTACCCAAAACGACGTCTCACCTTTCAGTGATCCCCTATAACCTAGAAATCCAACCTTTTTAACTATCACTTCTCCCCAGCTACCCAAACATGTTTGATCTCTCAGTGTGTGATAAATATGACGATAAGACAAAAATAACAATGTAGATGACCCATAGATCGGTTGTAAAGGTCTTTATATTCCCGTGCTTATATACTTGATTAATAAAAATGATCCCCAAATCATTCTCTAATATATTATAGTGTATTCCATCCATAGTATAAATTTACTCATATTGGAGTGACTCTGAAAAAAACTATTGCCAATACCATTTTCAGCTTTTCCCATATTTTTTAATCAAATCGCAAATAGGGACATTGCTACCTTGAAACATCTAAGGAGGCAAAAACACATTATATTGTACCTTGCTATTACCACTTCACTGAATTTGCCCTTAGTGACTTTGTTAAACCATCCATCTTTATGACATAAGTGCACTGACTGAGAGGAATAAAAATAATATTTAAAGTGCCACACTTTCATGCCTCCTTCGTTTTTACTCAACCTTAACTTTCTAAAACTTAACCAAGGATGCTTTTCTATCCAGATGAATTCTCTGATTATAGAATCCAAAAAAATAAAAATCTTATCAGCTATCAACACTGGATTATTCTGGATTGTACTGGATTATAGAATATGTAACCACAAGGGCAAAATAAACATTTTTTACACTCATAATTCTTGCTGCTATAGATATCGGGAAGCTATGTCATATTTGAATGTTCAAGGCCACATTCATAATTCCTTACATCTCTGTAGGCTAAGATGATCAGATATTTCACCCTGTCTACTCGAACCAATTCATCCCCCCACCCCCCACTTTCACCTTCCTTTAGTTTATTGCCAAGTTTTAATAGGGCAGATCTGCTATTTCTTGAGCTCCTTTTCTGCCAGAAATGGCCACGCTGTTTCTCAAACTACCTGATGAATATTTTGCATGAGGAAGTCCAAAAACACCTCCTTGGATTGGCAGCACCATTCAAATTAGCAGTGCTAGACAATCCAAAGCAGGGCTGGACAAGTACGAAGTGTTTTGGGCTACCAAATGCACAGTGTGCATCAGCCAGGCTGAGGAGCAGTGTGGGCATCTTGGATGGCAGAAGCGGAGCCTGGGAATTGATGGATCTGCAGCTAAGTGTACTGCTCATTCCTCAGTTAGGGCTCATGCACACGAACCTGTGTCGGCTGTGCCCGTGCTGCGGGCCACAAACTGCGGTCCGCAATGCATGGGCACTGACCATGGGGCCACCGCATGCGGATCACTGACCCATTCACTTGAATGGGGTCTGCGATCCGCATCCCACGGTCCACACCGCAAAAAAGTAGTGCATGCACTACTTTTTTGCAGTGCGGAAGCACGGACAGAAACACCACGGAAGCACTCCGTAGTGCTTCCATGGGGTTCCGATCTGTGCCTCTGTTCTGCATCTCCGAGATTGCGAACCCATTCAAGTAAATGGGTCCGCGATCCCTGATGCGGGGTGCACACGGCCGGTGCCCGTGTATTGTGGACCCGTCGTATGCGGGCTGCAATACGGCCATGGCCGTGCATGAGCCCTTAATGTGAATTTTTTTTTCTTGAACTGGTGGATCACTTTAAAACCCAGAAGGTCCCTCCTTTCCTATATCTTGTAAATAAGAGTGTAAATCTTCAGACAGTTTACTTTTTCTTTTGTTTGGGAAAATAGTAATAGACGTGTGCAACGTGTATCTTATAATACAGATAATAGCATTTTAAATCTCTGATTGAAACTCGAAATATTAGACCGAAATATATGTGAGGACATCGCCAGACAGTTTTTTTTTGTTGCAAAATATAGAAAATACTAATGTGTCATACAATACAGGGGGTAGCATTTGAAATCTGAGTGAAAGCGTGTAATACTTGACCAAAATATGAGTCAGGGCATCTCAACACAGTTCAGTTCTTTTTTGAGAAGATAGCAATATATGTGTGCAACGTTTTACAATACAGAGGGTAGCGTTTGAAATCTGTGAGTGAAAGCATGAAATACTAATCAAAAATCCATGTGTAACACCTGTAGGTAGGGAGAGACACAGACAGTGAGCCCTTACCTTGAACCCAGCCCGCTTTCCCTACCTACTTGCAGTGCAGTCTGTAGGTAGCAAGACCACAACTGGTTCACAGTCCCTATGCTACTAAGGTGTAGAGACAAAACACCTAAAGATTAAGGACACAGAGTCGTGGGTAAATTGGTTAAAACCAGGAGGACAACGCAGTACAAAAATGAGAGACAGAAAGTGGTCAAAAGATGAGCTGAGGTCAGAACCAAACAGGATGAAAAGTAGAAATCACGAAACAGAGAGTGGTCAAACGACGAACCAAGGTCAAAATCACGAGCAATCCAAACCGACACAGGAATAAGAACCAGGAACCTAGCTAGTGAGCCCAAACAAGACTATCACTGGAACTGGTGTATTGCTACGAAGGGGTTTAAATAGAACACCGAGTCCTTGGATCAGCATGTGATAGGTGCTCTATTATTCAGAAACACTAGCACATAGGAATAGAGTAGCTGAGCATTCAACCCACTGCTAATCTCCTTCAGCACATACCTGCTGCAGTGATATATGGAGCATTGCATCCTGTTGCTTAGGATGTTGTTGCGTCACCCAGGTCGGCCATGTCAAAGCTGAGGATCACACCGCTGGAACATGGACAGGTAAGTTTATGACACCATGTCAGGGCATCTTCAGATAGTTCAAGTGTTGTTTACACTAGAGAAAGCTTTTTTCTGAATCTGCATATTTGAACGCACATAAGACGTTAGGCTAAAATAGTGGTGCCAGAGGCGTAGCTAGAGGTTCAGCACAGGGGGGGCGAAACATACTTGAGTGGGCCCCCCACTTATTGGCTTCCCAAACGCACGTTTCCAACTTCACAGGCACATACTACTAGTTGTGGTTATAATATTGTATTAGAAAGATGACTGTATAAACTGCAAGATCGTCTATGCTGCTAAGTACAGTACAATAGACTTTCTACATACCCTAGTCTAAATACTCTACCACATAATGCAGTAAAATATAGGATTAATAGGAGTAAAAAACAAGGGGACTCCTATGTTAAAGGAAACGTGTCCCCAGTTTTTACATCACTCCCCTGCCCCCATCAGACCTCAGATCAGCTTAATGTGCCCCCATCAGACCTCAGATCAGCTTAATGTGCCCCCATCAGACCTCAGATCAGCGTATTGTGCCCCATCAGACCTCAGATCAGCGTATTGTGCCCCATCAGACCTCAGATCAGCGTATTGTGCCCCCATCAGACCTCAGATCAGCATAATGTGCCCCCATCAGACCTCAGATCAGCCTACTGTGCCCCCATCAGACCTCAGATCAGCATACTGTGTCCCCATCAGACCTCAGATCAGCGTATTGTGCCCCATCAGACCTCAGATCAGCATATTGTGCTCCCATCAGACCTCACATCAGCAGAATGTGCCCCCATCAGACCTCACATCAGCGTATTGTGCCCCCATCAGACCTCAGATCAGCGTACTGTGTCCCCATCAGACCTCAGATCAGTGTATTGTGCCCCATCAGACCTCAGATCAGCATATTGTGCCCCATCAGACCTCAGATCAGCATATTGTGCCCCCATCAGACCTCAGATCAGCAGAATGTGCCCCCATCAGACCTCAGATCAGCGTATTGTGCCCCCATCAGACCTCAGATCAGCGTATTGTGCCCCCATCAGACCTCAGATTAGCATATTGTGCCCCATCAGACCTCAGATCAGCCTACTGTGCCCCCATCAGACCTCACATCAGCCTACTGTGTCCCCATCAGACCTCAGATCAGCGTATTGTGCCCCATCAGACCTCACATCAGCCTACTGTGCCCCCATCAGACCTCAGATTAGCGTATTGTGCCCCATCAGACCTCAGATCAGCCTACTGTGCCCCCATCAGACCTCACATCAGCCTACTGTGCCCCCATCAGACCTCAGATCAGCGTATTGTGCCCCCATCAGACCTCAGATCAGCTTAATGTGCCCCCATCAGACCTCAGATCAGCGTACTGTGCCCCCATCAGACCTCAGATCAGCGTACTGTGCCCCCATCAGACCTCAGATCAGCGTACTGTGCCCCCATCAGACCTCAGATCAGCGTACTGTGCCCCCATCAGACCTCAGATCAGCGTATTGTGCCCCCATCAGACCTCAGATCAGCCTATTGTGCCCCATCAAACCTCAGATCAGCCTATTGTGCCCCCCATCAGACCTCAGATCAGCGTATTGTGCCCCATCAGACCTCAGATCAGCTTAATGTGCCGCCATCAGACCTCAGATCAGCGTATTGTGCCCCATCAAACCTCAGATCTGCATATTGTGCCCTCATCAGACCTCAGATCAGCGTATTGTGCCCCCATCAGACCTCAGATCAGCCTATTGTGCCCCATCAAACCTCAGATCAGCCTATTGTGCCCCCCATCAGAAGCTCAGATCAGCGTATTGTGCCCCCATCAGACCTCAGATCAGCGTATTGTGCCCCCATCAGACCTCAGATCAGCGTATCGTGCCCCCATCAGACCTCAGATCAGCTTAATGTGCCCCCATCAGACCTCAGATCAGCGTATTGTGCCCCATCAAACCTCAGATCTGCATATTGTGCGCCCATCAGACCTCAGATCAGCGTATTGTGCCCCCATCAGACCTCAGATCAGCTTAATGTGCCCCCATCAGACCTCAGATCAGCGTATTGTGCCCCATCAAACCTCAGATCTGCATATTGTGCCCCATCAGACCTCAGATCATCGTATTGTGCCCCCATCAGACCTCAGATCAGCTTAATGTGCCCCCATCAGACCTCAGATCAGCGTATTGTGCCCCATCAAACCTCAGATCTGCATATTGTGCCCCCCATCAGACCTCAGATCAGCGTATTGTGCCCCCATCAGACCTCAGATCAGCCCACCCAGCCACATAAGATAAAAATAAAAAACCTTTCTTACCTGTTCTGCGCTGCGGCTGCCCTCCGGTCCGCGCTCCGCTCTCTTCCCTGGCCCGCGCACACTATGACCTGACGCTGCATGCAGCGTCAGGTCATAGTGCGCGCCGTCAGGGAAGAGAGCAGAGCGCGGACCGGAGGGCAGCCGCAGCGCAGAACAGGTAAGTAAGATTTTTTATTTTTATGGGCCCCCTTGAGTCACTGGGCCCGGAGCCGTCGCCCCCCCCTGCCCCCCCGGTAGCTACGCCACTGAGTGGTGCCAATGTTGCATTATTTCCAAAGTCAATTGTCAGTAGCAGTGTCTTCAGTGCTTTTTTTTTTTTTAGAAAGGGAAGGACATTGTATTATGCTTTTCTGTCTTTAAATTCCAGAAAACAGACTTGCAAACCATTCCATACTTTGTGTTACTGTGTACAATAGTCCAAATGTCAATGTGAATTGACACCTACATTCCTTTTAAGTAGTAGTGGTGCCAGTGGCAGTCTGCAGCCAATCGAAGAAATGGAAGTTCCACAGCACTCAAAGTTGCATTTAGAGAAAAGCTTTATTAATGCACATTGATTCAATCAGGTCCAGACAAAAATAAAATCATATTTTCCAAGATGGAACGTCCTGAAGAGGAGGTTCAGAAGGAGGCTAGGGAACCCATGCATAGCTGTGTTTGTGATGGTAATAGTGGCAACCGTAGCCACGTTATTGGTGGCGGGGGAAGTGACAGTGGCCATTGGGGCAAATACAGAGCAGGGAATGTGGAGGGGATCTAAGGAGCACACCATGATATATCAGAGTCTGATAAAAGAGGCAGGGAAGGAGAGGACTCCAATAAGGATATTGTGTTGGACAGGACCAGGGAGCCTGATCGGGATGCCAAAGAGGAGGAGCAGGAAAAATCTGAGAAGGGTGGTGGCCCCGGTGGCAATATAGAGTGGACGCAAAACCTCCCAAAGAACTGGCAGGGCCAGATGTACTTATATTGTGGTCAGCTTGGTACTGATGATGCCACTAATCCTGTGGACGCAGGTGCAAAATGTAACAGGCCTACACCAAGCTTGGCTTCAGCTAGCTCTTCACTAGCAACCTCCCTATTGCATTTTTTCTTCACAAGGCCGGCAAAAAAGCACAGCCTTTTGCAAAATCTGCAGGATTTAGATTAGTCGTGGGCATTCAAACACAAACATACCAGGTACCAGGGATCTACTACAGCACATGAGATGGCATCACTGGATCCTTTGGGAAAATAAAACTGGCTAGCATTCCCAATCATGCACTCCTTATCCTGATCCTCTTTATGACATCCAACCTGTATCCCTAAGATATACAGTGTCCTTATCATCATCAGCAGCTTCTTTTTCTGCTAAGACTCCTCTTCCTTGTCCTCTGGTCCATCGTGAGACTTTCAAAACAGAATGTGTGGCCATTAAAAAACTATTCTCAACCAGCAATTAGCTTGTCTACAAGCTGAGCCACCACCTTGGATACGCTCCTTGAGGTAGATAAATAGATCTGGCCTGGCTCATGGTGCCCCATCTTGCCACTGTTGTTGTCTACCTTTCCTGCCGTCCTGCCTACCATCATGTTGCCTGCCTATCATGTTCTATACAGCTGTTGCTGCCTCCATCATGCCACTGTTGCTGCCTGCCTACCATCATATTCCGTATCGCTGCTGCCTACATCATGCCACTGCCGCCATCGTGCTGCTACCTGCCTGCCAACATATGGCTACTGCAGCCACCATCGCCTCAGCTGCTATTCCTCAGCAAATAAGAAATAAAATGTTTTCCTAAAAATTCTGAGCCCTAGGAGACTAAAGGGTGTTGCATAACAATTTCCAAGGCAATTGGAGTCAATTATGGTTCGTCCTGAATGGATGTGGATCTGAACCAAACATTAAAAAAAAATGTTGTGAATCAGAAACGGACAGAATCTTGACAGGTTCACTCATCTCTAATTCAGGTTTGAAATGTTAGTATTAGGGATGAGCGAATCGACTTCAGATATAACATCCAAAGTCAATTCGCATAAAACTTCGTTCTAATACTGTACAGTATTAGAATGTATTGGCTCCGATGAGCCGAAGTTATTACTTTGTAAAGTCTCGCAAGATTTTTACTGTAAAAAACCATTACCCAAACTTGGGTTCTGTTCCAAGTGGTACCCTGGAACCGAACCCGAGTTTGGGAAATGGTTTTTTATTACGTGAAGTCTCGCAAGGCTTCGTGAAGTAATAACTTTGACTCATCGGAGCCAATACATTCTAATATTGTACGGAGCTCCTGTGTTCACCTGAGGGGTTAGGTCATATGATATTTTTATACTGTAGGTTGTTATGGACGTGGCAATACCTAATATGTATACTTTTTTATTTAAGTTTTACACAATAAAAGCATTTTTGAAACAAAAAAAATCATGTTTTAGTGTCTCCATAAATTGAGAGCCATAGTTTTTTTATTTTTTGGGCAATTGTCGTAGGTAGGGTCTCATTTTTTGAGGGATGAGATGATGGTTTGATTAGTTCTATTTTGGGGTGCATATGACTTTTTGATCACTTGGTGATCACACTTTTTGTGATGTGACAAAAAAATTTTCAGCGTTCACCTGAGGGTTTAGGTCATGTGATATTTTTATACAGCAGGTCGTTAGGGACATGGCAATACCTAATATGTCTACTTTTTTATTTTTTTCACTTTTAACACAATAAAAGCATTTTTGAAACAAAAAAAAATCATATTTTAGTATCTTCATATTCTGACAGTCATAGTTTTTTTACTTTTTGCCTGATTGTTTTATGTAGGGGCTCATTTTTTGTGGGATGAGGTGACAGTTTGATTGGTACTATTTTGGGGGGCATAAGCCTTTTTGATCGCTTAGGGATGCACTTTTTGTGATGTAAGGTGACAAAAAAATGGTTGTTTCAGCACAGTTTTTATTTAATTTTTTTACGGCGTTCAGGTGAGGGATCATGCCTGGATCTCACAGGCTTCCATAGAAGGCATCGGGCTGCCTTCTCTGCCATCGAGTCCCCATCACTGCAGCTCGGAGACCCTATGGAGATGCAGAGGGCACCCGTACCCTCCGCAAACCCTCTGCATGCTGTGGTCAACTTTGAACGAGGCATATAAGGGGTTAATATGCTGGCATCGGAGTTTTCACCAATGACGTCGTATGCAGCAGGGGCCCGGCTGTCAGTGACTGCAGGGTCCGTGTCGCTAATGGGGCGGGAGCAGCTTCTGCACCCACTCGATCAGGCCACCGTACATGTACGCCGCTGGTCCTTAAAGGGGTAGTCTCACCTTATAAAGTCATAGTTATTGTGTAGAAGATGTTATTTTCAGTCACTTTGTAATGTACTTCTGTTTTCAATATTGCTTCTCTTCCCTGTTTTCTTTTATTATAGCCTCTTTTAGACCCTGCTCGTCTCTAGGGGTTACGGCCACCCCTGTAATGCACTTGCGGTGGCCGGGCTTGCGCACTAGGAGGCTTTTCTGGTGGCCGGGGAATCGGGTGAGTGAGCGTACCTAGAGGCCAGTGTATGTGAATTCACTCCCGTCCCCGGCCACCTCGTAGGTGTTCTTGTCTTAGATCCTGCACCCGGCCACCTTGTTCTTCCTATAGAACAACTTCAGGGCATGAGCTGCAGCCCTGAAGCTGTTCTATACAGTTATGCCAAGAGGATTTATAGTATAATAGGTTCGGGGCTTGCACAAATAGCCCCGGACCTGTAATACACAGATCGCAAGTGCCGGCTGTCATCTTGTGACAGATGACTGTAGGAAAGCTTCAGGTCTGACCTGAAAGCTTCCTACAGTGGCTGGCAGAGCGATCGTATCTGTCTCCTGATAACCTTATCAGGAGACAGACATCGCACTTGCTGGAACCCTTTGTTATCTCTATATGCAAATATATAGAGATAACAGTGTGCTGTCAGCGACGGAGGGGTGCCTGTGTGAGCGAGCACGGAGAGGCAAGGGTTACTGTCAGTCAGCAGGAGAAGCTCCGCCCCCACCAGCTAAGAAAGAAGCCCACAGAGCAGCAGAGACGCCGGAAAGGCAGGAGGTGAGACAACCCAAGTCATGTCCACCAGTGCCGTACATAGTTCATTATTGAGATGTCCCAAATATGGCTTGACAACCCTTTGCAAAATGCACAGAGAATATAGATAATATGAACCTAAACGGAATATGCAATTCTAAAAGGTTCATTAGTAAGAATGGATACTGGCTAATTAACTCCAGACATATATGGCATAACACTAGAAGGGGTGTATGGAGTGGGTGCAATTCCAGGTAGGATGAAAAAAGGTAATATATAATATATATATATATATATATATATATATATATATATATAATTTTATTAGCAATAAAAATTTTAAAGATAAAAAAAAATCTATTTATCATAGAAAATAATCCTGTTCAGGGTTATCTTGTGCAATTTTGCCCCACCTATCCCACAGGCGACCTTCATTAGGTGGTACATATAGCTGTGCGTGCTCACCCTCTCATTAGTTTCTTGATGCACACAGAGATAACTAGGAGCAGCACACTATATGTGCGGGGTCTGTGCTCCTAAATGTAGATGCCCAATGGCATAGGTAGGTTTACAGTGGGTCCTGCCTGACTGAGACCACCTTGGTGCTGGTTAGGTGGACACAAATGTGTTTTGGGCAAAATATATTGGCTGAGAGTCTCACATTTTATCAGAGTGAGGGCTTAGTACATATATCATGTTTGCATCTATTGTCTTAGTGAAATATTTTCCGTTATTTTATAAATGTTGCCATGCAAATTATCATATTGTGCAGGATGTTTTGTATCTTTTCATGTGATTTTTTTCTGTCCAGGGTAATAAAACACAAAGATGGAGTACAGAGGCACTTCCTGGTGAAATATCTCTAGTTGAATGGATATAACGACCCCCAGCCAACTCTTCTTATCAGATAGTGTTGTGTTAATCCAAGAACAACTCTGAATGAAGGAGTTTGGTATGGGATTTGTGAACATTGCCCACTTCCTGATTTGAATTATCCTGGTGCACAAGCTGATAAGAACAATAGGTAAAAAGCAGTGTGGGTCCTGATCACGTCAAAGGAAATTTAATAATAAGATATAAAAGGTTAAAAACCGAAACACGCTTCTGAAGCGCTCTGCTTCCTTCCTAAGGCTCATCGGTCACATGCTTTTTGGGGACATGTCACTGCTGAGGTCTGTGAACAGCTGTTGTGGTGAATTTGACCACAGATGGAACATAACACTTTTGTGCTTCCTTGAGACCATGGGCTCAGCTATGGCCCCAACCACTTTTTATTATCCAGTACATTTTATTTAGAATTTTAGTGGGTTTCAGAACTGCCCATTAACTTATTAGTCAAATATGATCACTATAATTGGACAGTTGCAGATAAAGCATGAAGTACAATAAGTATTAAATTGTTCATTGTCTCTAGATTACCCTCTATAGGAGATAGCCATGCCTTCATCCATTGAAGCCAGCCCCAGGGAATCAAAAGTCATACTCAGAGGCTTAGGCTACTTTCACACTAGTGTTTTCTTTTTCTGGTATTTTGTTCCGTCATAGGGGCTCAATACCGGAAAAAACGTTTCCATTTTGTCCCCATTCATTGTCAATGGGGACAAAACTGAACTGAAGACAACGGAATGCTCCAGAAAGCATTCCGTTCAGTCTTCAGACCGGAGAACAAACCGCAACATGCTGCGGTTTGCTCTCCGTCCTGGGCATCCGCACCAAGACGGATCCGTCATGACCCCCGATGCAAGTCAATGGGGACGGATCCGTTCAGTATAACACACTCAGTAAACGGATCCGTTCTCCATTGACTTTCAATGGAGATCATGACGGATCCGTTCCAGCGATATTTAAAGATAATACAGATGTAGCATCTGAATTTGTATGCTAATGCATACGCATTTATATGCTAATGCTATGCCTTGTACACTAATTGCGTACGCATTTATATGCTAATGCTATGCATTGTACACTAATTGCGTACGCATTTATATGCCAATGCTATGCATTGTACGCTAATGCATACGAATAGCGTACTTTTACTGCGAGTGAAAGGAGTGAAAGAGGAGAAGCGCTGCTACATCTGTACAACCGGATCCGTTCATTATGGATCCACAAGGTTGTATTATCACTATGGATCCGGCGGGCCCCTTCACCCGCCGGATCTGTAGTAAACTCAAGTAGCCTTATTTATTGCTTTAAAAGCTTTTGGACATTCTATCGCTTTGTGTATTGGATAATGACAACTAGAGACTAGTTGTCATTATCCAATACACAAACAGATAGAATGTCCAAAAGCTTTTAAAGCAATAAATAGTAAGAGTCTGAATAATCTTACCACTCCTGGATGGGGAGGGAATCTGATATCCAACAAGTTTTCTTTCAATGTGCTACAGTTAGGTATAAATACAGGCTTTGTCTTCTCCTAATACACAAATGTCTATTTTTGGATCTTCTTTCCTCCACAAGATTATGGGGGCAGCCATAGACAGCTTTTAGCGATATGCTTTAAAGAGAACCTGTCACCAAAAAATGCAATGCAATCTGAAAGCACTATGTTATAGAGCAGGAGAGGCTGAGCAGATTCATATATATTGAATCAAAAAAGATTCAGTATAACTTGTAATTTTTGCATATACATCTGCAGCCCTATGAAGTGCTATTGGTACAGGAAGGAGGTGTTATCAGTGACTGACAGTAGTGTTTGATGCTGAGGAAAGGCCGGAGCTAGCTGTCCTTCTCTCTCTTCAGAAGGCTGGTACCCTGGTCCAAGGCTGGTGATCCAGGGTCTGTGGCAGAGTATCCCGTTCTCAGCGTCTTCTTCTGGTCACTCAATAATCTGGCAGAGTTTCCTCTTCCAAGCACTGATCCCTAACTGCAGCACACTAGGTGCTCTGACTGCTCTCCTTATATACAGTTTTAGCTAGACTAGAACCTTCTAGTAGGATGGGTGCAGTGGAGCACAAACAGATCATTGTAACTAACACTTGCCATCTCTCATAGACTTACATTACAACTTCAATGATACTCAATGGCAATGACACAGCAGTTTTCCCAGACAAAAACAAGTTTCCAGACATAACAATAAAGCTAAAACCAGACATTCAGGCGGTCAGACTGTCTGCTTTTGGTGGTAAATAGAGATGAGCGAGTAGTGTTCGATCGAGCCGGTATTCGATCGAATACTACGCTATTCGGCATACTCGATTTCAATCTAGTATAACGGCGATGGCGCACTTAGAATTCGTTTCCCCTCCCACCTTCCCTGGCGCTCTTTTTCCACCAATCAACATGCAGGGGGGGTATGACAGGCACGCTGAGCACGCTGGCAGCGCGAAAACAGCGTCTACATGGATTGGCTGGAAAAACCATGTGACCTCGAATATTAAAAACTCAGCTCTTCCTGCTCGTACGCATATGCTGCGTGAACTTAGTCAGGGACAGAGGCTGGAGAAGGGACAGACAGGTTTTAGCAGTTGGACAGGCAGGAGCGTGATTAAAAGCCCTTATCAGGGCTACTATAGTGCAGTACAGTGATAGCTTTACTACAAGATACACTTTACAGAGAACGGCTGCCGTATTCAGGGATAGCTGCTGGAGTAGGGACAGAGAGAGGCATTAGTGGTGTATTAGGTGCTCTGCTACATACCAAACTATATTTGGCACTACTGTTCTGCGTTCTTTTTGGCTGCAAAACCCTGTTATATAACTAGTGTGTATATGCACCATCTGATCTGGCAGTATACGGCTGTGAATTTTATTTTTTTTTTTAAATACAGTTTATTTGGCTCTAGTGTTCTGGGTTCTGTGTGCCTGCAATACCCTTTTTGTATACCAGGTGTAAATACCCACCGTCTGAACAGTTAGTACACGGCTGTGTACCTTGAAATATACAATATCTAGGCCTTTTAATTGGCCACTGTACTGTGCGTTCTCTTGCTAAATTATTTCACATACCTGGTGTAAATACCCACCGTCTGTACAGTTAGTACACGGCTGTGTACCTTGAAATATACAATATCTAGGCCTTTTAATTGGCCACTGTACTGTGCGTTCTTCTGCTAAATTATTTCACATACCTGGTGTAAATACCCACCGTCTGTACAGTTAGTACACGGCTGTGTACCTTGAAATATACAATATCTAGGCCTTTTAATTGGCCACTGTACTGTGCGTTCTCTTGCTAAATTATTTCACATACCTGGTGTAAATACCCACCATCTGAGCAGTTTGTACACGGCTGTGTACCTTGAAATATACAATATCTAGGCCTTTTAATTGGCCACTATACTGTGCGTTCTCTTGCTAAATTATTTCACATACCTGGTGTAAATACCCACCGTCTGTACAGTTAGTACACGGCTGTGTACCTTGAAATATACAATATATAGGCCTTTTAATTGGCCACTGTACTGTGCGTTCTCTTGCTAAATTATTTCACATACCTGGTGTAAATACCCACCGTCTGAGCAGTTAGTACACGGCTGTGTACCTTGAAATATACAATATCTAGGCCTTTTAATTGGCCACTATACTGTGCGTTCTCTTGCTAAATTATTTCACATACCTGGTGTAAATACCCACCGTCTGAGCAGTTTGTACACGGCTGTGTACCTTGAAATATACAATATCTAGGCCTTTTAATTGGCCACTGTACTGTGCGTTCTCTTGCTAAATTATTTCACATACCTGGTGTAAATACCCACCGTCTGTACAGTTAGTACACGGCTGTGTACCTTGAAATATACAATATCTAGGCCTTTTAATTGGCCACTGTACTGTGCGTTCTTCTGCTAAATTATTTCACATACCTGGTGTAAATACCCACCGTCTGTACAGTTAGTACACGGCTGTGTACCTTGAAATATACAATATCTAGGCCTTTTAATTGGCCACTGTACTGTGCGTTCTCTTGCTAAATTATTTCACATACCTGGTGTAAATACCCACCGTCTGAGCAGTTTGTACACGGCTGTGTACCTTGAAATATACAATATCTAGGCCTTTTAATTGGCCACTATACTGTGCGTTCTCTTGCTAAATTATTTCACATACCTGGTGTAAATACCCACCGTCTGTACAGTTAGTACACGGCTGTGTACCTTGAAATATACAATATATAGGCCTTTTAATTGGCCACTGTACTGTGCGTTCTCTTGCTAAATTATTTCACATACCTGGTGTAAATACCCACCGTCTGTACAGTTAGTACACGGCTGTGTACCTTGAAATATACAATATCTAGGCCTTTTAATTGGCCACTGTACTGTGCGTTCTCTTGCTAAATAATAATAGTATATACGTAGTGTTCATACACACCGTCTGAACTGTTAGTACACGGCTGTGAAGGCAAAATATTGTATTTGCAACCAAAAAAAAATAAAATGCGGAGGGGGGCTAGCGGAATCGGACGTGGACGAGGACGGGGGCGCGGAAATGCTGTTGGTGGCCTTGTTGAAGCCAGTGGGGATACAATGCGTGCTGGTGAGGGTCAGCCAGGATCCCACTCATCCAGAATCCCTGCCTTTATGGGACAGTTAAGCAGGGGGCGGGTTACACCGCTGTTGAGGCCTGAGCAGGTTGAACAGGTGGTGCAATGGATAGCCGATAGCGCTTCCACACAGTTGTCCACCAGCCAGTCATCCACACAGTCTCACTCTGACCCTCCTTCCTCCACACCTGGCCAACAGAGTCATCCCACCCTTGACCCCTCCCAGGAGCTCTTTTCGGGTCCTTTTTCAGATGTGCCGGAAGAATCCCAGGAGCTAGCAGAGGAATTTGTTTGTAGTGATGCCCAAACACTTGAGTTTTCGCCATCTCCTGCTGATGTGGACCCTGAACCAGCATCTGTTATCATGAGCGATGATGATGATGAGACGCAGTTGCCATCAAGGGAGGCTGTTGGAATGTCCAGTGGGCAGGAGGAGGAGCAGAGTGAGGAAGAGGAGGTGGTGGATGACGAAATGACCGACCCCACTTGGCCAGGGGTGATGTCCAGCGGGGAAAGCAGTGGAGAGGTGGTGGTCTGCGCAGCACCGAAAAAGGCAGCAAGAGGCAGAGGGATGTCCAGAGGCAGAGGGATGTCCACAGGCAGAGGGATGTCCAGAGGCAGAGGGATGTCCACAGGCAGAGGGATGTCCACAGGCAGAGGGATGTCCAGAGGCAGAGGACAGTCCAGACAGAGTAGTGAGGCCACAGCCAGCACGGCCGAAGCTGTTCCCGGCAGCGGGCAGTCGCGCGAAGCTCCCCCATCGAGGCCTCGTACTTCTGTGGTGTGGAGATTTTTTAATGTTTGTGCGGATGACAAACTGAGCGCGGTTTGCACACTCTGCCACTCAAAACTGAGTAGGGGCTCTGAGAAGAGCAATCTGACCACCTCAGGCATGCGGCGTCACTTGGAAGTCAAGCACTGGGCTGAGTGGGAGAGAGCAAACGCAATACAACCTGCGCCCGGTCCTGCTGCCACTGCCTCTTCCCCTTTGTTGTGTGCTGCCACTGCGGTCCAGACCTCCAGCCAGGACACCTCCACATCTGCCTCTGCCTCGGCTACTTTGGGGCCTTCTCCTTCAGCCTCCCCTTCCCCCGCCTCTTCGCCTGCACCTTCACACTCCTCGTCCCATCAACTGTCCATCTCGCAGGCGTTCGACCGCAGGCGGAAGTACGCCTCGAGTCACCCCCAAGCCCAAGCCTTAAACTGCCACATCTCCAAACTGCTGGCCCTGGAGATGTTGCCGTTTAGGCTTGTGGAGACGCAGGCCTTCCGCGACCTGATGGCGGCTGCCGCACCTCGCTATTCCGTCCCCAGCCGCCACTACTTTTCCCGGAGTGCCGTCCCCGCCCTGCACCAGCACGTGTCGCGTAACATCAGGCGGGCCCTGAGGTACGCAGTCAGCGCAAAGGTCCACTTGACCACCGACTCGTGGACAAGCGCTTGCGGCCAGGGACGCTACATCTCTTTGACGGCACACTGGGTGAATGTAGTGGAAGCGGGGACGGGGTCGCAAACAGAGACGGCCTACCTACCACCCCCGCCCAAGATTGCCAGCATGGGTTCTGATAAACCCCCCTCCTCCTCCTCCTCCTCCTCCTCCTGTGCCTTAACATCGCCCTCAGCCGCTAGCTGGAAGCGTTGCAGCACTGGCGCGGGGAGACGTCAGCAGGCGGTGCTAAAGCTCATCAGCTTGGGCGACAGGAAGCACAGCGCCCCAGAGGTGAGGGACGCCATATTGCAGCAGACGGAGATGTGGCTGTCGCCGCTGCAGCTAGGACCAGGCATGGTCGTGTGCGATAACGGCCGTAACCTGGTGGCGGCTCTGGAGCTTGCCGAACTCAATCACGTACCATGCCTGGCCCACGTTTTTAATCTGGTAGTCCAAAAATTTCTAAAGACTTACCCCAACCTGGCAGAGCTACTGGTGAAAGTGCGGCGCTTGTGCGCTCACTTTCGGAAGTCAACTGTAGCTGCTGCTAGCTTAAAAAAACTCCAGCAACGCCTCCATTTGCCTGAACATCGGCTGTTGTGCGACCTGCCGACTCGCTGGAATTCCACCTATTCCATGTTGGCCAGGGTGTGTGAGCAGCAGAGAGCATTGATGGAGTACCAGATTATGAATCCACGCGTGCCTCCAACTCAGCTCCCTCAGTTTGCCAACCACGAGTGGCCATGGATGGCAGACATATGCGATGTACTGCGTATCTTTGAGGAGTCCACCAAGAAGGTCAGCAGCGAGGACGCTATAGTGAGCGTAACCATCCCGCTCCTATGCGTCCTTAAAGAATCCCTCATCGCAATAAGGGAGAACGCATTGCACGCAGAGGAGACGGGGGTAGGAGGAGACGCAACGGAGCTACACAGTCAGACCACACTTTTGTCTGCTTCACGGTGGCAGTTGCAGGAGGAGGAGGATGAGGAGGAGGAGGACGACGTGGAGGTGGCTGTGGAAGAGGAGGAGGATGCTGGCGGCGAGGGTAGCAGTCAGGCTGTGTGCGTCCCATTGGTTCAGCGCGGATGGGGCGGAGAGGAGGCGGAAGAGGAAGAGGAGGAAATGGCAAGTGATCCTTCTGGTGGGGGCAGTGAGGTCATGCCTATTCAGAGTCTGGCACACATGGCTGACTTCATGCTGGGCTGCTTTTCCCGGGACACACGTGTTGTCCGGATAGTGGAGAACAAACTGTACTGGGTCTTCGCACTCCTGGACCCCCGGTATAAAGATAACGTCTCCTCTTTTATTCCGGTAGAGGAGAGGACGAATCGATTGCTGGAATACCAGAGGGAACTCGTGCAGAACATGATGGAGATTTTCCCACCCACCATCGCTGGCGGCAGAGAGGAGAGGGTCTCCCAGAGTCCCACAACATCTATCAGGCCCACAGCCACCAGGGGAACACTCTCCAAGGTGTGGGACACGTTCATGGCACCCCCTCGTGCAACTTCCATCACTGCGGGGCCCGCTATCAGCAGGAGGGACAAGTATCGGCGGATGTTGCGGGAGTACCTGGCAGACCGTAACCCTGTCCTCCCCGATCCCTCGGCGTCCTACACTTACTGGGTCTCCAAGTTGGACACGTGGCTGGAACTGTCCCTGTACGCCTTGGAGGTGCTTGCCTGCCCTGCCGCCAGCGTGCTATCAGAAAGGGTGTTCAGCGCAGCCGGGGGCATTATAACCGATAAGCGCAGCCGCCTGTCAACCGACAGTGCCGACAGGCTGACGCTAATCAAAATGAACAGCAAGTGGATTGACCCGGACTTTGCTTCTCCAACCGTGGAAAGCAGCCAAAAGTGAAGTGCCATCTGTATGAAGTGCCATTTCCTCCTCCACCTCCTCCTCCTCCTCCTTAACCGCCGTAGAAATTGCTCCGTAAATAAGAAAATTTATATATTTATGGCTCACCTCTTGGGCCTCCACAAAATGTTTAAGAGGTCTCACCTCTTGGGCCTCCACATAATTTTTAACAGGTCTCACCTCTTGGGCCTCCACATAATTTTTAACAGGTCTCACCTCTTGGGCCTGCACAAAATGTTTAAGAGGTCTCACCTCTTGGGCCTCCACATAATTTTTAACAGGTCTCACCTCTTGGGCCTCCACATAATTTTTAAGCACGTCTCACCTCTTGGGCCTCCACAAAATTTTAAGAAGGTCTCACCTCTTGGGCCTCCACATAATTTTAACAGGTCTTCACCTCTTGGGCCTCCACATAATTTTAACAGGTCTCACCTCTTGGGGCTCCACATAATTTTTAACAGTCTCACCTCTTGGGACTCCACATAATTTTTAAACAGGTCTCACCTCTTGGGCCTCCACATAATTTTTAATACGTCTCACCTCTTGGGCCTCCGCAAAATGTTTACAGGTCTCACCTCTTGTGCTCCACATAATTTTTAAGAGGTGTCAACCTCTTGGGCCTCCACAAAATCTTTAGAGGTCTCACCTCTTGGGCCTCCACATAATTTTAACAGTCTCACCTCTTGGGCCTCCACATTAATTTTTAATACGTCTCACCTCTTGGGACTCCACATAATTTTTAATACGTGCTCACCTCTTGGGACTCCACATAATTTTTAAACAGGTCTCACCTCTTGGGCCTCCACATAATTTTTAATACGTCTCACCTCTTGGGCCTCCGCAAAATGTTTTACAGGTCTCACCTCTTGGGCCTCCACATAATTTTTAAGAGGTGTCACCTCTTGGGCCTCCACAAAATCTTTAAGAGGTCTCACCTCTTGGGCCTCCAAAATCTTTTAAGAGTCTCACCTCTTGGGCCTCCACATAATTTTTAACAGGTCTCACCTCTTGGGCCTCCACAAAAAATCTTTAAGAGGTCTCACCTCTTGGGCCTCCACATAATTTTTAACAGGTCTCACCTCTTGGGCCTCCACAAAATCTTTTAAGAGGTCTCACCTCTTGGGCCTCCACATAAATTTTTTAACAGGTCTCACCTCTTGGGCCTCCACAAAATCTTTAAGAGGTCTCACCTCTTGGGCCTCCACATAATTTTTAAGAGGTCTCACCTCTTGGCCTCCACAAAATGTTTAAGAGGTGTCACCTCTTGGGCCTCCACATAATTTTTAAAAGGTCTCACCTCTTGGGCCTGCACACAAATGTTTAAGAGGTCTCACCTCTTGGGCCTCCACATAATTTTTAAGAGGTCTCACTTCTTGGGCCTCCACAAAATGTTTAAGAGGTCTCACCTCTTGGACCTCCACATAATTTTTAAGAGGTCTCACCTCTTGGGGCTCCACAAAATGTTTAAGAGGTCTCACCTCTTTAGCCTCCACACAATTTTTAAGACGTCTCACCTCTTGGGCCTCCACAAAATTTTCCATGAGCCTCTGGCCAGCCCACGGCCTCTTCCTGCCTTTTGCGGTCCTACGCATCCCTCAACATCCCCACTGCTTTACCTGCTAGACATGACACTGGGCCAGGTCGGGTCACTGACATCTCAAGCGCCAACAATTTGGGCATTTTAAGGCTTCTGCATGTGTTTGAGTTGTTTTTACATTTTAAAGAAGACATGTCTGACCACATCTCACACACACACACAATGACAATTAGGGGTGGGGTCTATTTGCTTTCCCCCTTGCCTATGCCATCTGTGGTTGTGATAGGCAACGTGATTTTAAGGGGTGCAGAATTTTATCTTCTTTTTTGTCTAGTTTGGCTTGGGGTCCATGGCAATGTAGAGGAAAGAAGGTTTCCTTGTATGGTCTCACTTTACAGAGAGGTTATATTGTCTTTGGAGTGTATTGTTGAGAGGCTGTGATAGTGGCGTAATAGTGCGACTTGGGCGCGTTATATGCACCCAGACATGCTTCCCCTGCTGTCCCAGTTGCATTCCAGCAGTGTTGGCATCCTTTTCTGAGGTTTCAGGGTGGACTTGGTGACCTCCAAGTGGTCGAATTGAGATTTCCAAGTGGCGAGCATTTTTTTCCCATAGACTTTAATGGGATTCGAAATTCGGTCGAATAGTCGAATTTCGCGGTCTATTCGAATCGAATTTAGAACTTTCGAATATTTCACTACTCGCTCATCTCTAGTGGTAAACAATGGCTGGCCTTTTCCCCTCCAAATCATGGTCTTCTTTAAACTCTATGGCAGCTGTGGAAAATTACCAGCTTCTTATTCAAAGTCCTAGCAGTCTCTCAGGGTTCCTTAATCCTTTCCCCAGAGCCTTGTAAATACAGTGCAAAGGAACACGATATATATATATTATATATATATATATATATATATATATATATATATATAAAATGCAGTAACACAGTAATAAACAGTATAAGTCAACCCTTTCAAGAGAAATAAAGTAAGAAGTTTATAACTTTGCATAGGGGAAATAGACAAATGTCCACAAATGTCCAAACATCAAAGTACCCCCTGCTCCATGGCACTACAGACGCTGTTCATAGAAGGTAGAAAAAGCAGATATATAAATGTATAAAATACAGGTTATACTGAATCTTTTCCCACAAAACTCTATATAAATATGCTCAGCTCTTGCTCTAAAACATGGTGCTGTAAGATTGTTTTGTATTTTTTGGTGAAAGGTCCTCTTTAAAGCAGTCGCATGAACCATAGTTGTTCATAGAGTTCATTGTGTGGGGAAGGTCACTGTGCGGGGAAGGTAGCTTTGTTATTTATACAGAGAGGTTGTTTGTCATTGAAATCTTTCCTGTAATTATAATGAATTGACTGCTGAATATTGACCTCTACAGAACAAGAATTGTCAGCCTATTATGAGGGCGGTGTGAAAACTGCAGGATTTTTAAATATTTAAATGCCATTTTTAACTATACAATTCAGCACTTGATAAAGTGAACAAATTGCAGCTTTTATTTTTCTTCATCAAAAGCTAAAAAACTATGATTAAGAATCCAGGTTATGCTCAAAACATGTAAGTGATGCTCATGGGTTTTATTGACTATGGATTAAAATGAAAAATAAAGCTGCAATTTGTTCATTTTATCAAGTGCTTGATTGTTTGTATGAATTGTATATATGATTGCTGCAGGTCTGACAGGATCCGTGCATGCTAAGCTACTAAAGTGTCGGTCAGCTGGTGTTACTATACTATATATTGTTTGTAGATGTTTTTAACTATAGTAGAAATAACCACAAAAAAGTCTTGAATAAATATGAAATAGAAAACATGATTTAAGGTGCATTCACACGACCGTATCCATTTTGCAGCCCACAAAATGTGGATCCATATAAAATACAGATGACATTGACGTGACGACTGTGTTGCATCAATTTTTTTTGCAAATTTGTTGTAACAATACCTATTCTTGTCCACAAAACGGACAAGTATAGGGCTGCGGAATGGACATACGGATGCGGACAGCACATGTTGTGCTATCTGCATTTTTTGCAGACCCATTGAAATGAATGCGCCCGCATCTGATCCACAAAAAATGGTGACATTGAATACAAAATACTGGAGGCTGTCAAGGATTAGGACACATTCACACGACCATATGGCCATCCTGCCCGTGTTGCGGACCCCAAACAGCCAGGTCCACAATACATGGGCACCAGCTGTGTGAACTCTGTGTTGTGGATGCAGACCCATTGAATTGAATGGGTCCACAATCTGCAAAATATGGCAAAAGATAGGACATGTCCTATATTTTTCAGAGTGGAGGCACATATCTGAAGCCTGTGGAAACTCTCAGAAGCCCTTCTGTGGGCTTTTGGGTCTGTGCCTCAGCACCACAAAAGATAAGACATGTCCGATCTTTTGCTGTATTTTGCGGATTGCGGACCCATTCAAGTTGATGGGTCCACACCATAGCACGGAGTTCACATGGTCAGAGCCCATGCTTTACGGACTGCTATTTGCAATCATGTAAAGGAGCCCTGAAGGTGTTCCTCTTCCATATACTAATAATTGCATGTTGTGTCTTCAAAGAGTTAAAGAGGTTCTGGAGTTGTTTAAAACTGTTTTCCTCAGGCCCTGTGACGTCACGACTACTATCACTGGCCTGGGCGGGGCTAAGCTCCATTCATGTTAACAGAGCTTAGCCCCGCCCAGGCCAGTGATACTAGTCGTGACGTCACTGGGCCTGAGGAAAACACAGAGAAGGCCGCGGCGCTTCTGCAGCGCCGCTGCCTTCTCAAACAGCTGATCGGCGGGGATCCCGGGTGTCGGACCCCCGCTGATCAGATGCTGATGATCTATCCAGAGGATAGATCATCAGTTTTAAACAACTGCAGAACCCCTTTAAAATATATCTATATATATTTTATGTAAAATAACTTCAACCTTATCTTCTGGGAAGGTAAATATATGTTTTGTTTTTAGGATTATTAGATAAAATGATTAGAAAAATACAAAATAAAAATACATTTATTATATTTCACATTATAATACTAATTTCATGTACTATAACCCACATGGATTAAATAATTATTCTTACAATATAACATCCGCTGAGTGCAGAAAAATACAGTGGTACCCCAAAAATCAAGAAAAGAGAGTACGTATATTTAAGATCTCATCTCAGCTATGGCCATTATGCAGTCTGCAAACTGCAGATCCGCAAAATGCAGATACTGGCCGTGTGCATCCCGCCCTCTCCTTGGTCTCTTTTATAGAAATGCCTATTCTTGTCCACAAAATGGACAAGAATAGGACATGTTCTAAAATTTGCAGAACGACTGCACGGATGCAGAAAGATAAAATAATGATCATAAATTCGGATCCACAATACGGTCGTGTGCATGAGGTCTAATACTAATACAGGGACATAAGCAACACTTATTCCTTGATCATAATGAAATACAGTAATAAGTGTATTCACATGCAGATGTGACCTTTACTAGCTGGAAATGAGAAAGAGGAATGCTAAAATAAAGTTGTCGCCTTGAGAAAGTCTATAATTGTTGATTTTCTTTGTGCGTCTTGTTATCTCTATTGTGTTACATTCATTTTCCTCTAGCTGTAGTTGTTTCACTGAAATGCTAAATAGATGAGGGAAAACACAACAGATCATGTTGCATAACTGAAAGCAAGATATAAAGAGACCAGTAAATTGGACATTTTGAAATGGAATATGTATATCCCACAAAAAATACAGGGTGGCTAGAGATGAGCGAATCTATTCACCTCTTCGTAGATTCTATTCGAATTTTTCGTACGAAATTTTCCCCTGCGAAGCGAATCCGGATTTTTTGAGATTCGCTTCGTTAGATTTGAAAATGTTCTTAAAGCTTTCTACCCATTCGCTATGTACTTGTCTGATAAATTGTATGCTAATGTTACGTATAAGTTATTTTATACGCTGATGCGTACGAATTCAGTTAATTAGCGAACTTTTACTGTTCGTTATTCGTGCACCATAAAGCCCAGGAAGAAAGCGGTCACCTGACCTAGTGGGAAAGGCGCAAAATTGTAGTGGAGGAGAAAGTGGATGAGGTAGTGGAGTGGATGGCACACTCATCTCAATCACAGCTGGATGATCTGCTGTCATCTGCTGATACAGTATCATGTAGCCAGGGGTCAGACTCAGAGCGTTCCTCCTGCTCCACTATTCCGCTCCAGCAAAGCCCGTCATTTTCGTATGCAATTTGTACACTCATGCGTACGTGTTCACATAAGTTGCGTACCTTTAACAACTGTATGTTCGTTATTAGTGTGCGAATGTTGGCAAAACACCACATAATAACGTATGATTTGTAATCAGCTTCACCAAAAAGATTCATATGAGGTACGAATCTTTTGAAAGGTTCGACGAATATTCGGGAAGCGAATTTTGGATGATTCGCTCATCTCTAAGGATGGCCCACACAAAAGTAGCCCGCCTCCAGTGATAGTATGATAAGGTGAATGAGCAAGTGGATTGTTTTTTTTTAACTAGTAGCAGGTAATTTGAGTCCCAGTGCCATACAGGTACTGCGCCCACCTGATCAGTGGCACGGGTCCAGCAGTCACTGGTGGGTACTGGCCCCCTCTTCGTCTCCATCGGGCCCCATGCTGCGGTGAAGAGGAGCTGATGCTTTCCACAGGCATCAGGGCTTGTCTTCTACAGAAACCTATGAGATCCAGCCCTCAGGCTGGGACTCATAGGCTCACAGTGTGAAAACTGACAGACAATGCATTACAATACAGGTCAGACCCCCAAAAGTTGAAAAACATACACTTTTTGGTCACCTGGCCATACAAAAAGTGTAATACCAAGCGATCAAAAAGTCATATGTACCCCAAAATGAAACCAATCAAACCATAACCTCATTCTGCAAAAACGAGCCCCTACACAAGATGATCTGCAGAAGAATAAAACAAATATGGCTTTCAGAAAATGGAGACACAAAAACATGATTTCTTTTCAAAAATGCCTTATTATATAAAATAGAAACAAAAAAAACACACACATATTTGGTATTGTTGCATCAGTAATGAAAAAAAACAACAAAAAAATAGCCATATTTGGTTATCTTTTCTAACAAAAAGTGGAATATTGAGCGATCCAAAATTATACGTACGCCAAAATAGTACCAATAAAACTGCCACTTTATCCTGCAGTTTCCAAAATGGGGTTACGTTTTGGGTTTCTACTGAGCAGAGAGTTCATCAGGGTGGCAGTCTCTACAATATTGGCACTCATAACTAGTATTGAGCGAATCAAAGTCCATGAAGTGTCCCTCATTCCGAATTTCAGGGAAAATTCGATTCACCTTGAAGCCGAATCTCCTCGTGCTTCGTGGTAACGAATCGATTTTCCCTGAATGGCGGTAAAAAAAAAAAAAACCCAAAAAACATGCTTACCTCATCGGTTGCGAAGAGCCGTCCGCCACCATCTTGATTGAAGATCCAGTGCAAAATCCTGTGTGCTATGAGCTGTGTGCTGTGATGTATGACGTCCGCCGATGTGATGACGTCATCATGGCCCACGCAAGATTTTGCTTTGGATCTTCAAACAAGATGCTGGTCTGCTCTTCGCAATGAAATGGATGAGGTAAGTATGATTTTATTTATTTATTTTTTATTTTATACTGTAATATTAATGTCAGATATCGTGATCAGCAATGAACACAGAATCTGAGGGGTACAATGATGGGGAGTGGCGCAATTGCTGTTCCCTGTCATTGCACCCGCTACTTACAAAGAAATACGCTTCATGATGAAGTAATTCATCACAAACCAATTTTTTTTTTTGAATCGACGAAGCAGCCGAATCGAAATTTCCAATACTGCGCTCATCTCTATTCATAACTATGAGAAGGCATTGTGCTCCTGCCATGCTAGATATTTTTGTTTTGTCTGAATTAAAAATATACATTTGGAGAGGACAGTATGAACTAAGTTTGAGGGGACACAAAACACATTAGTGCAATAATAAGAAATGACCTCAAGGTGTCAGTATACTGTAGTGCAAGCAGCATGCATACACTCAATTGCAAGACTAAGGCCTCGTCCACATTTCCGTTTTTCACTGACGTGTGCTGTCCGCATTTTTCACGGACAGCACACGTACCCATTGATTTAAATGTATCTGTTCACATTTCAGCATTTTTCTACTGACCGTGGGTCAGTAAAAAAATCACGGGGACATGCACTACTTTGATCCGTGATGCGGGCCAAGCACGTCCATTGAAGTCTATGGGTCCGTGAAAATCACTGACACACATCTGTGTTGTGTCCGTGGTGCGTCCGTTTTTCACTGATGACTAATAGGAGATTCTTTGGAAATCATTTTTCAGCTGAGCAACGTCAGTGAAATACGGATGCCACACGGATGGTAAAAACGGACACACGGACCAACCACGGATCCTTCACGGACAGCTTCACGGATGAAACACGTACGCTTTTTTTCACGGATGTGTCGCTGACACGGAAATGTGGACGAGGCCTAAGGAACAATCCCCTGTATATATCCTCCCAATGAAAAGGAGGCTAGCGTTGTCACTTTAAGCCTCCCCAAAACTGATCACCAGTGTACACTAGAAGAATCCCCTGCCAATGCCTATCACAAGCTGTATGCACGCTGCTGTGCTAAATTATATATACACAGAAAATTTGTAAATACAGTTAACAATAAGACTGCTGTCAGGCTGCTCCACTGCAGTATAAAAGTGGCAGTACCTACAGCAGGGGATCAAGCTTGCATCTGAAAGGGAACCATTGAAATGCAATATATATAGTTTTATGTGAAAAGATTCAGTAAAACTTGCAATTTATGACTTTAAAGGGAACCTGTCATCTCCGAAACACCCCCTGAACTAGCGTAAGCAGTGTATAGTGTAAGTGATGCTAATTCCGAATATGTAAGTTTTATATTCATACTCACTTCCATTCTGACACTGTGCTCCCACAAACCAGCATTAAAATGCATTGAAAGGACTCTTCTTTGAGTCCTCTCCATTATGTGAGTGAGCACTGGAGTCCAGTGAGTGTATTTTACTGCTGGTTTGTGGGAGCACAACATCAGAATGGAAGTGAGTATGAAGATAAAACTTACATATTCGGATTCAGCATCACTTACACTATACAACGCTTACTCTAGTTCAGGGGGTGTTTCGGAGATGACAGGTTCCCTTTAAGCCTCTGCTCTTTTTCAAAGTCATGTAGTCGGTGCCTCTCAGTGATTGACAACTAACTCTGCGTGACTATGCATTTTACATTCCAATATTCCCATTTACTGTAAGTCCATAATGATCATCATAGATTTATAGTAAATGGGATTATCGGAATGAAAAAGTGGAAAAAATATATCCAATACATGTAATTGTTTAAGAAGACACTTAACAAACTGATGATTGCTTAAGTATATGCAATTTATATTTTTCAGTTGACAAATAGAAAATCTAGAGAACATTAATACAGAGGTGAATTACAGTTGCTATGGAGTCACATTGTAACAGAAGAAAGTAGATTTTAAATGCATAACTGGTGATGCGAAATCAGATACTACTTGGATGGTTCTGACAATAAGTGATGGTAACCAACTGCATGATCAGCTGGGAATTTCTATTGGCTTGACTAATGCACTCAGAAATGTTGGGTTGCTGCAAAAGTCAGCATGCAGATATGTAAATTATGTACAGGTGTGATCTTGATTAGACACTGGGTCTTGCCACAAGAAGGTGCAAAAGTGCTTAACCCTCTGCCCTATAAGAAGGCTATCAGAGGCTACTTTTGGGTAGTGTACAAAGAAAGATCACTGACTGCTAGACATGCCTCTACAACGAACTAAAAGACATTTTGTATAGTGGACAGACTTTGAGAGGGGCACATCATTGGACTGAGAGGGAGAGGCTGGTCATTGCAATGAACTGCCCTCCATCTGACCTAGCTGTGTAGTGATGTTGGGAGCAGTAGTTATTTGAGGGCACTCACGCACATAAAACACCCTGTGGATGGTGCTTAGCTGAAGGAAATTTGATTTTGGTTGTTACGGGTGAAGCAATACCTATTATGTTTTTTTATATTTTTTTAATTTTTTTTGCGCTTTTTATTGTTTTGTTGCTCTTTGTATTGTCAACTTTTGAGGGTCTGATCACTTTTCTAATGCAGTACAATGCCATCGGCACCTTGAGATCGAATATAGAGAGATGAGTGCTCATGGAATGGAAGCACTCATTGCCCACGGCCCCACTGCCCCCCTCCACTTGTCCCTACATGGAGCAGCTTTAGGCAGTCGCCTCACTTCGAGCATTGAGCCCTTGTCAGCATTGACCATCTCATCTAAGGGGTTAATCTGCTGGCATCATCTGCTGGGATTACATAGTTACATAGTTAATATGGCTGAAAAAAAGACATAGGTCCATCAAGTTCAACCAAGAGATAGGTGGAGATTTGAATTTGAGAAAAAGAGGAGCAATACTTGGAAGGATAGTATCAAATGCCTTTGAAAAATCCAAGAACACTACATCCACAACCACCCCTCCGTCCAGGCTACTACTCACTTCCTCATAAAAACAAATCAGGTTAGTCTGACAACTTCTGTCCTTGGTAAACCCATGCTGGTTATCACTCATAATCAGAGATGAGCGAGCATGCTCGTCCGAGTTTGGTGCTCGTTCGAGCATTAGGGTACTCGTACGTGCTCGATGCTCGGACGAGCATCTCGCCATGCTCGAGGAAATGGCATCTCCCGCATTTTGAATTTTTGTCGCCTATAAACTCAGCCAATCACAAGCCAGGAGACTCTGCGGTACACCCAGCATCACATGGGGCTCTTACATGTCGATAGCAGGGGTTGGCTGGCCTGACCAGGTGATCCTGGAATATACTAGTGACTGCCCGCGGTGCTCGGCTCAGTCGCTGCCTGGATGTCGTTAGGGACAGATCTGCTGCGTTTCAGGGAGAGTGTTAGGGCCTGGATTTAGTTCTCTTAAAAGAACCCAACAGCCCTTCTAAGGGCTACAAGACATTTTTTTGTCTCCTGGCTGGGCTGGCTGGCACTAGTAGTGCAGCTATCGCCATATATAACAATTTTTTTTTTTATTGTTTTATCTCAGTGATACAAATCCATTTCATACAGCTGTGTGGAACCATTCTGTGTGTCACAGTTCAGCTGTCCAGTCACCACAAACCACAATCCGTATATCAAATACGGTCTTTTGCTTTCACTGATACAGCTACATTAGAAAAATCTGAGTGCAACATTTTTCTGGGTTGCAGTCAAAATAGCCACAGTCAGCAGGGGCTGAGTTTGCTCTCTGATATTTTCTGCACATCACATTTTTTTTTAAATAAAAATAAAAAAAAATAAAAATAAAAATTAAAAAAATATAGTTTTTTTGTTGTTTTATCTCAGTGATACAAATCCATTTCATACAGCTGTGTGGAACCATTCTGTGTGTCACAGTTCAGCTGTCCATTCACCACAAACCACAATCCGTATTTTCTGTCCAGGTGACCTATACTGTACGTCACGTAATTAAAAAAGGTCTTTTGCTCTCACTGAGACAGCTACATTACAAAAATCTGAGTGCAACATTTTTCTTGGTTGCAGTCAAAATAGCCACAGTCAGGAGGGGCTGAATTTGCTCTCTGATATATTCTGCATGTCACGTTAAAAAAAACAAAACAAAAAAAAAAATATATATAGTTTTTTGTTGTTTTATCTCAGTGAAACAAATCCATTTCATACAGCTGTGTGGAACCATTCTGTGTGTCACAGTTCAGCTGTCCATTCACCACAAACCACAATCCGTATTTTCTGTCCAGGTGACCTATACTGTACGTCACATAATTAAAAAAGGTCTTTTACTCTCACTGATACAGCTACATTACAAAAATCTGAGTGCGACATTTTTCTTGGTTGTAGTCAAAATAGCCACAGTCAGCAGGGGCTGAGTTTGCTCTCTGATACATTCTGCACGTCACGTTAAAAAAAACAAAAAACAAAAAAAATATATAGTTTTTGTTGTTGTTTTATCTCAGTGATACAAATCCATTTCATACAGCTGTGTGGAACCATTCTGTGTGTCACAGTTCAGCTGTCCAGTCACCACAAACCACAATCCGTATTTTCTGTCCAGGTGACCTATACTGTACGTCACGTAATTAAAAAAGGTCTTTTGCTCTCACTGATACAGCTACATTACAAAATTCTGAGTGCGATATTTTTCTTGGTTGCAGTCAAAATAGCCACAGTCAGCAGGGGCTGAGTTTGCTCTCTGATATATTCTGCACGTCACGTTAAAAAAAACAAAACAAAACAAAAATAAATAGTTTTTTTGTTGTTTTATCTCAGTGATACAAATCCATTTCATACAGCTGTGTGGAACCATTCTGTGTGTCACAGTTCAGCTGTCCAGTCACCACAAACCACAATCCGTATTTTCTGTCCAGGTGACCCATTCTGTACGTCACGTAATTAAAAAAGGTCTTTTGCTCTCACTGATACAGCTACATTACAAAAATCTCTGTGCAACATTTGTCTGGGTTGTACTTAAGCAGACCAAGTCTGCCTAATCTAATAGTTTCAGTGTAATTGCTCCATACTGCACGGTACGTAATAACATACGTAATTTTGCTCTAACTTATCCACCTATATATTAACTTGTTCAGATTGAACAAGTTTGTGGGTTTCAGTACAGCAGGCCCATTTTTTTTTTTTTGTATATAAAATACACTTATATACAGAAAATGTTGACCCCCAGGGCTAAGGGTCGAGGGCGTGGGCATTCAATTACTGCAGGGGGCAGAAGCCATGGTCCTGGGCAGGGTGAGAGAGTACCTGCTGATGAGGGAGCAGGGGAACGCCGCAGAGCTACACTCCCTAGCTTCATGTCTCAACTTACAGGGACACGTGGTAGAGGACTATTGAAACCACAACAGTGCGAACAGGTGATATCGTGGATTGCAGACAATGCTTCAAGTAATTTGTCCACCAGTCAGTCTTCCACGCAGTCCACCCACGTTACCCAAGGGAGCACTCCTCTGGCTCCTCCACCTCAACCTCCTTCCCCCCAGTCTGCCCCCTCCCAGGAAAATTTGGAATGCGATCCGGCATACTCTGAGGAACTGTTTTCTGGACCCTTCCCAGAGTCACAAACCACTTCTCAGGTTGCTGCTGACCTCTTTCCCGATGCCCAAGTTTTCCAACTGTCGCAGTCTGTGGGTGATGATGATGACATTGTTAACTTAGTGGAAGAAGTGTGTAAAGAGGTGTCGGACGATGAGGAGACACGGTTGTCAGACAGTGGTGAAGTTGTTGTCAGGGCAGGAAGTCCGAGGGGGGAGCAGACTGAGGAATCGGAGGATGATGAGGTGACTGACCCAAGCTGGGTTGATAAGCCGAGTGAAGACAGTGCTTCTGAGGCGGAGGCGAGTGCTGCACCAGAACAGGTTGGAAGAGGCAGTGGTGTGGCCAGAGGGAGAAGCAGGGCCAGAGCTGGTGCATCAGCAGCAACTGTTTCACGTAGTGAAGCTCCCGTGGCGAGGCCTAGATGTTCGCAAGTCTGGAGGTTCTTTGAGGGATGAAATTGAGGATGAGTGATGGACTGTGGTGTGCAACCTGTGCCACACCAGGATCAGCAGGGGTGCCACCACTACTAGCCTAACCACCACCAGCATGCGCAGGCATATGAGTGCTAAACACCCCACTCAATGGAACCAAGGCCGTTCACCTCCTGCGGGTCCCACCACTGCTCCTTCCCCTGTGTCACTCACTGCCTCTGCTAGTCAACCCCCTGCCCAGGACCCCGGCACGAGCGCCTCCCGCCGGAAAACCACACCTTCGCCTCCACGATCCTCCACACCGTCCACCAATGTGTCCCAGCGCAGCGTTCAGCTGTCTTTACAGCAGACGCTGGAGCGCAAGAGGAAATACAGTTCCACCCACCCACCCACATGCCCAAGCCCTCAACGTCCACATCTCCAAATTGCTGAGCCTGGAGATGCTGCCCTATAGGCTGGTAGAGACCGAGGCCTTTCGCAACCTCATGGCGGTGGCTGCCCCTCGGTATTCGGTCCCCAGCCGCCACTATTTTTCCCGATGTGCCGTCCCATCCCTACACCAGCACGTGTCACAGAACATCATCCGTGCCCTGACCAACGCTGTTTCTGAGAAGGTCCACCTAACCACGGACACGTGGACAAGTGCTGCCGGGCAGGGACACTATATATCACTGACGGCACATTGGGTTAACTTGGTGGAGGCTGGGACCGAGTCTGACCCTGGGGCCGCTCATGTACTGCCCACACCGAGGATTGCGGGGCCTACCTCGGTCACGGTCTCTCAGACGAACTATGCCTCCTCCTCTGACCCCTCCTCCTCCTCCACCTCCTCCTCCGAATTACCATCCGTGGATACGGCGCCTTCAGTCGGTAGCTCTAGGCGCAGCAGTGCCGTGGGTTAGCGCCAGCAGACGGTGCTCAAACTGCTGAGCTTAGGTGACAAAAGGCACACCGGTGCAGACCGATCTGTGGCTGGCACCGCTGAACCTCAAGCCAGGCATGGTTGTGTGTGACAACGGCCGTAACCTGATGGCGGCTCTGCAACTCGGCAGACTGACACATGTGCCATGCCTGGCCCACGTGTTCAATCTCATAGTTCAGCGGTTCCTCAGGACATACCCCAAACTGTCTGATTTGCTCACCAAGGTGCGCTGCATCTGTGCGCATTTCCGCAAGTCGACCACAGATGCTGCCACTCTCAGGGCAGCGCAGCGCTGCCTACAACTGCCCACTCACCGACTGTTGTGCGACTTGCCCACAAGATGGAATTTGACATTAAACATGTTATCCAGAGTTTACCAGCAGCGCAGAGCAATTGTAGACTGCCAGATGTCAACTTCCACCAGAACTGGTAGTCAGGTCAGTCAGATTCCTCAAGTCTACAATGAGGAGTGGACGTGGATGTCTGATATCTGCCAGGTGTTGAGCAACTTTGAGGAGTCAACACAGATGGTCAGCGGCGATGCCGCCATTATCAGCCTCACCATCCCGCTGCTTTGCCTGTTGAAAAACTTACTGCTCAGCATGAAGTCGGAAGCTTTGCGCTTGTCACAAGAGACGGTGGAGGAAGATACGTCGCTTGATAGCCAGAGCACCCTCTGGTCTGTTTCTCAGCGCGTATCGGAGGAGGGGATGAGGATGAGGAGGAAGAGGAGGAGAATGTCGGCGAGACAGAAGAGGGTACCAGTGCTCAGTCCTTCTTAACTCTTGAGCGTGTATGGGCTGAAGAGGAGGAGGAGGAAATGGAGAGTCAGGCCAGTGAGGAGAGGGAATTCTTGCGTGTTGGGACTCTGGCGCACATGGCAGACTTCATGTTAGGCTGCCTATCCCGTGACCCTCGCGTTAGAAGCATTTTTTCAAACACCAATTACTGGGTGTTCACTCTCCTGGACCCACGGTACAAGCAGAACCTTTCCACTCTCATCCCTGTAGAGGAAAGGAGTATGAGAGTGAATCAATATCAACAGGCCCTGGTGCACAAGCTGAAACAATCCTTCCCATCTGACGCCGCTAGCGGCAGAGGGCGTGGTTCTGTGGGCCAAGTAGCGGGGGAGAGGAGGCGAGCAGGCAGCTTGTCCAGCACTGGCAGGGGAACGCTCTCCAAGGCCTTTACCAGTTTTATGTCACCCCAGCAAGACACTGTCACCTGTCCCCAGTCTCGGCAGAGTAGGGGTGAGCTGTACAGAAAGATGGTGAGGGAGTACCTAGCTGACCATACCAACGTCCGGACCGATCACTCTGCTCCATACAACTACTGGGTTTCAAAGCTGGACACGTGGCCTGAACTGTCGCTTTACGCCTTGGAGGTGCTGGCCTGCCCTGCCGCTAGCTTGTTGTCAGAGCGGGTATTCAGTGCAACTAGTTGCGTCATCACCGATAAGCGTACACGCCTGTCAACTGACAGCGCTGACAGGCTGACGCTTATTAAAATGAACAAAGCCTGGATTTCACCGGAATTCAAATCTCCTCCGGGGGAAAGCAGCTAAAGATTAACATTACTTAGGTATCTGATTCCTCTTCTCTACTCCTCCTACTCCTTCTCCTCCTTGTCGTCTTTGCCTAACGCTGACCCAAAAAAAGCAATTTTTTAGAGGTCCAACTGGCACTCTTTTACCACAATTTTTCCGGAGGGCCCCCTACAGGCCCTCTCTCCAAACAATTTTTCCGGAGGGCCCCCTACAGGCCCTCTCTCCAAACAATTTTTCCGGAGGTTCACCTACAGGCCCTCTCTCTAAACAATTTTTCCGGAGGGCCACCTACAGGCCCTCTCTCCAAACAATTTTTCCGCAGTGTCAACTACAAACACTGTAAAACAATGTTTCAGGAGTGTCAAACAGACAGTCCAAAACAATTTTTCAGGAGGCGAAAGTACCGACATTTAAAAAAAAATTTTTTTGCTGAGGGTCGACTTTATGTACTCCGAAAAGAAAAAAATTTTGGAGGCTCAACAAAAGCCATTTCACTGCATTCTCAGTCGGACAAAGTCATTGGTGGTGTAACCGCCATGCTGTGTCAGGCTAAATTTTTGGGTGCTTCACCAGCTACCTCATCTAACTTGGTCACTTGTTGGTGTCACTGCCATGCTGTGTCAGGCTTATGCCTGCATCGTGTGGCTGGGGATAGGAGAGCAGTGCCAGCATGGGCATGGGTGATGGACCTTTGTTGCACCTAGTTGGGTGCTTCCCTAACATGTGATGGGCATGTGCCTCGCCTTTCTTGGTCTGGGTGAGCACAATTGCCATGAGGGTAACCACCAGGCTGTTGCAGGAGAATTTGGGGTAATGGTGGGATTAGGCAGCCTCAGAGGCATCCATGCATGCTGCCCCTGCTGTTTCCTGTCCATTTCCGTGGTGTTTCCATCATTTTCTGAGGTTTCCAGGTTTTCACCCAGCCTTCCCTAGGCAGAGCCTTGGTCCCCTGCAAAAATGCTCGAGTCTCCCATTGACTTCAATGGGATTCGTTACTCGAAACGAGCACCCGAGCATCGGGAAAAGTTAGTCTCGAATAACGAGCACCCGAGCATTTTAGTGCTCGCTCATCTCTACTCATAATATTATTTACAGTCACATACTCCTATGTATAGACCCTTAAGAGTCCTTCAAACTTTTTCCACAACAGAAGTTATGCATACTGGTCTATAATTACCTGCGGAGGACCTAAAGCCCTTTATGAATATGGGCACCACATTTCTATACTTCATTGGGTTGGTACGTAGGCTGATTCTTACCCTATTGAATTACCTATTAGGGATATTCTATGGGGAGTGGGTCTGATTTTACCTGCTTAGCAGTTGTATATTATTGGGACATCTAATATTTATTGTCATTGAGGAAAAACCTCAATGACAATAAATATTAGATGTCCCAATAATATACAACTGCTAAGCAGGTAAAATCAGACCCACTCCCCATAGAATATCCCTAGGATATCAATTTATACTTTCCACCATAGTCCCTGATGAACAGCACAGGGTGTGTGGAGGGAAAAGCATTTGGCTGTCTGAGTATCACTATTTTACTGGGCCACAATAAAATGATGTATGTGGTTGTCATCTGGTATAGATTATGAAGAGACAAAATTATCCAGTTATAATACTGTTCTATCTCTTAACTACTGCTATGATCCCAATGTCCCATCGTGACCCAAAGATTATCTGTAGGGTCAATTAGGGTCAGTTCTGAAGACAGTGGAATCGCCCTTATCAGGGCAGGAGTTCTGCTCTAGACAGGGGCACCTAGGTGTCAGATTAGGATGCTTTTATCATTGGGGTCATTTGGAGACATGCATTGCTTTTATGTACATATCTTTAAAGGTTAAGTTTTAGGGGATGTTTTCTTTTTGATTCTGTGATAAATACTTGATTGTCCCTGACATACATTTTTTCTTTCTGATAGCTGACTGGTCAGTGATATTATACAGTACCAGGCAATGATACTACCGAAGATGCCACCCAGCTTTCCCAAATGCCTAAATGTCAAGTTTGCTTACACAGGCAGAGGGAAATTATAACACTGACATTAAAATACATAGCACTACAGGAATAGTGCAATGTATTTTAGAAGAAATCAAAAGAAAGCCTATTATAGTCCGCTTGTGGAACTATTAATAGTTTAAAAAAGTTAAAAAAAAAGTTATTAAATAAAAAAAAATCCAAGTTAAAAAAATGCACAAAATAGTAAAAATAAAATACACATATTCGGTATGTCTGTAATGACCTGCACTATGCATTTATTATGTAACTTATCCTATATGGTGAACGCCATTAAAAAAAAAAATACAGAATTGTTGCTTTTCGCTTATTTACTACCAAGCAATGGAACTGTCAGTATTACAGGGGTTTCTCACTGTTTTTCCAAGCAAAATTGCCATTCATCAGTGTTGGAAAGCTAATTTACTAGTCCTGTGGAGCTGTGCACACTGTCTTTATTGTCCATATCCATGTTACCCTTACATTGTGCAACTTAGGGCTCATGCACATGAACGTGTGCATTCAGTGCCCATGCTGTGGACCTTAATTTGCGGTCCACAACGCACGAGCACTGACAGTGGGGCCGCCGCATTCGAATCGCTGACCCATTCATTTGAATGGGGTCTGCGATCCGCATCTGTAAGGCATGCGCTACTTTTTTGTGGTGCGGAGTGCAGTGCTTCCGTGGTATTCCAATCCGTGCCTCCGCTCCGCATCTCCGTGATTGTGGACCCATTGAAGTAAATGGGTCCGCAATCCGTGATGCGGGCTGCACACGGCCAGTGCCCGTGTATTGCGAACCCAGCGTATGCTATTTCCTAAAACCCTAAAAGTCTAATCTGCCTAACTATAATGCTATTCAGGAGTAGGGAGAGAAATTATTCTTGGTAGATTAAGTACTCTCTATTATAGCTCCAGATGGTTGTAACACAGCTTTACCAGGATCCTGAAAGGCAAAACTGCCTAGCTATGGCACTATTTAGGAATGAAAAGGGGGATATATCTTGGTAGATTTAGTATTTTGTAGTTTCTATTACGGTTCCACATGATTGTAATCCAGTTTTCCCAGAACCCTAAAAGCCAAATCAGCCAAGCTGTGACACTATTTAGGGGTGGGGAGGGGAATTTATTTAGGTAGACTTATGGGGTTATTTATCAAACTGGTGTAAAGTAGAACTGGCTTAGTTGCCCATAGCAACCAATCAGATTCCACCTTTCATTTTCCAAAGGAGCTGTCAACTTTCAGTGAAACTGGAACAACTTCGCTTCAGCCTGAAGCGAAGTTTCTCCAGTTTCAGGCTAAAGTGAAGTTGCTCCAGTTTTGCTGAAAGTTGACAGCTCCTTTGGAAAATGAAAGGTGGAATCTGATTGGTTGCTATGGGTTGAACCAAACTGTTTTTTAAAAATTGGCGAACTGGACCTGAAAAGAATCTCAAGTGGTTAGCCCATCTCTACTTGTTACCATATTTTTGTACAGCCCATTTATATATTTGTTTAGGTTAATCATGTCCCCCATTGGACTTCTCTTCTCGAGAGTAAATAAATGTAATTCTTTTAATCTTTCCTCATAACTAAAACCTCCTTATTAAATTAGTCACTCTCCTCTATAGTTTTTCCAGCTGCAGAGCATCCTTTCTATGGACTGGTGCCCAGAACGGCATATTCCAGATGTGGCAGCTGATTGACACTGTATGCTGTTTTTTAATCTACGATCTACAAGGACACAGAAATCCTTCTCTACAAATGAGGCAAATAAGCCAGTTTTACTTTATACCAGTTTGATAAATGACCTCATTAGTATTTAGCAGTGCCTTTAGTTAGCAGTTCCACATAGTTTGTTACTCAACTTTTCTGGAACCCATAATGACAAATCTGTCTAGCTACAGCATGGAGGTTTAGTCACAGGGATTCTTACTCAGCTTTTCCAGACTCCTGAATAGCAAATATACTGTAACTATGTACAATGTTGGGGGTTTTCCAATTCATGAAAAGGCTGATCTAGCATACTGCAGCCTGGAAATGCAGGGTAACAATCTCTGTGGGGTACTGATAGGGACATATTCATGCATCCCAAGTGTCCCTCTTTTGATGGAACAATTCCTCTAATTGACCCTCTGTCCCTCTCTGCTCCTTAAAGGGGTTCTCCGGGAATTAAGAAAATTAAAATACTTAAATATTCCTTCATGATAAATATATTCCCAAATACCTTTCATTAGTTGTAATGGCTTGTTTTGTCTAGAGAGCAATCATTAGGAGAAACAAAATGGCCACTGTCATATTAGTACACACAAAACCTGTCCTAATCATACAGCAGGACAAGTTACTTTACAATACTGAGTTAAAGAGATACATCATCCTCCTCTGTGCTTGTCAGGGATTATGATCCAGAATACAGATGATAAGAACTTTAGCTGAATCTCTATAGAAATGGAGTTCATGAGGAGACATGACGTACAGAGAGGAAAGTAAGGGTAATTAGCAGCAGCACTTGTATGCAGTCTCCATAACCATAGCCCCATATTACCACAGTCTGTTCTGTCCATCCTCTCTGTACTTCATGTCTCCTCATGAACTTCATTCCCACAAAGATTCAGCTAAATATCATATTAAACTGTATTCAGGATCATAATCCCTGACACGTAGCAGAGGAGGATGAGGCAGCTCTTTACCTCAGTGTGAAGTAACTTGTCCTGCTGTGTGACTAGGACAGGTTTTGTGTGTACTAATAGGACAGCGGCTATTTTATTTATCTTAATGATTGCTCCCCAGACAAAACAAGCCATTATAAATAATGAAAGGTATTTGGGAATATATTTAAAATAAAGTAATATTTAGTTATTTTGATTTTCTTAATTCCGGGAGAACTCCTTTAATCACTATGTATATGTATGGCGCTTTTGCAGTACCCCAGACCTGGGAGTATCTGCAAATTGCTTATGTTATGTATATTTTAGGTTATTTGGGCGGTAAGTTCCAGTATGAGCTATGGCTGGCAGGAATAGGGCTAACCACCCTGTTTCTCCCCTCTTAGAAGTAGTGGACTGGTCCTGCTTCATGCCAAGAGGGGAAGTTACTGATTAGATTGAGAAGAGAGAGGTAGCACTGCAGAGCTCCTGCTCCTGGTAAAGATTCTCCAGAAAGACCAACGCAAGTCTCTCAAGAAAAACACTTGAGAGACAAGACAGAGTGAACAGTGGAGAACTGCATTTCAGACACTGCTGTAAAGTGTGGGACTACGGCTCAGACAGCCATCACCCAAACTATCACTAGGCCAGAGTTCTGAACCTGACAGTGGACACTTATACCTACAAGTGATCATCTGCTGTCATCCAACCTCCCTCCATACCTCCTTAAAGGGGTTGTTCTGGTTGATGAACCCAGACATATCCCCGTTTTCACCCATGAAGGCCCTCTGATATGAGCATCGGAGCATTTCATGCTCCAGTGCTCTCCCTTGCCCTGTGCTCTGTGCTGACTTAATGGGTAAGCTAGGCAGATGCTTCTGCCTAGCAGTGAGCCCAGTGACATCACCAGTAAAATGGCTAGGGCAGCACTAAAACCCGCTTATTAGTGCTGATGAAGTCACCAGGAACACTGCTAGGCGGAAGCCTCCACTTAGCATTGTAAGAGCCCTTGCCCTGTGCGATACAGTGCAGGGCAAGGGAGAGCATCGGAAAATGAAATGCTCCTATTCTTATCTCAAAGGGGCTGCCTGGGTGAAAATAGGGATAGGCATGCCGGGTTCCAACCCCTTTAACTAGTGCCAGAAATGCAATTTGAAGCTTCTGCTATTGGATGTACCAGAAGTTTTATTTTGCACTTAGTAAAAAGAGACTGTTATATATTCACTTCTGGCCTCATTCTTCAAACTACATTTCCATCTGATCAGGGACACTACCACTTCCATCCTGCACACTGGCTCCTTAGGGTCTCGCTGCATGAAATTGGCGTCTTAAACAGGATTGTGCTTCTGTGCCATACTATCATTGGCCTAATTGCTGTGTGGACCCTAAAAGAAACCCCTTAATAAACATTGTGGCCATTTTTAATCCAACCAGAAGTATATATTTAATTCCAGTGATTCATAATGCTTGGTATGTGATTAAGGCCCAGGAAATGAAATGTGTGCCACCATTTAAAGGGGCTACCCAAAGTGCATAGCATTTGTAATTTTTTTTTAAGATTTCTACTACATTGTATGCAATTTTAAGTGATGCCACTAGAAAGTACAACTTGTCCCACAAAAGACAAACCCTAATATGGCTATGTGAATGAAAAATAAAAAAGGGCTCTGGGAAGGCTGAAAGGGAAAATGAAAATGCAAAATGAAAAATCATCCGAGACTCAAGAAGTTAAAGGTCAGTTTACAATATATTGCATATAATAATTCATGTCCAATTTCTTTCCATTATAGGTTTAACAACTCGGTAGTGAACAATTGTGCATATACTAGAGCACAACATATCAGTGTTAAATGAAAGAAAACAAGTTACGTTGCTTGACCAGAGTTTCAGTGCATGTTCTAAGAATCTGATTTTCAGTCATTTGATACTATAGCTTGAAGCAAAGTATGGCAATGAAGAATGATTTACAAGCTCCTGTTGTTCAGGTAACCCTGATAGACCAAATTTCATATTTCCAAATGTGATCTGTAGCAGCAGAAGCGCTTAATAGCATTTAGCACTACAAAAGCTGTATGATCAGATAAAGAGACACTACTATGGTGAATAAGCAATAGGCTATTGATAACATGTACAAATGGCATATGCTTATCATCTTGACGGCACATTTTCTTATCATATTAAACATGCAGTTACAGTAAGGCTCTGACAGTTTGTCATGTGACATCAGATGCATTCTGTCAGGATGGAAGAATGTCATTTTCAAGTAAATTATAGGAAAATCATTTAACAAATGCTGAATTTAACTGGTCCACGTGGCACATTCTCTCTCACTTTCTCTCATGCTCTCAAGTATTGTGTTATGAGTGTATGAAACTGTTTGGCCCATGCAGATGGCCATACTATGATGCAAATTATTCAAATCTGTAATAAAGTGCCCACACAGTGCTACGGGACAAAAATGAATCTTCAATTCTATGTGGATTTTTTAATATGAATACATGGAAAAACATTGATGTATGGTTTTTGTTTTTTTGAAAACATGCTGCATTATACAGGTATTAACCCACAGAAGTAACAGAATACAATGCCTGGAGGAAAAATATGACAGCACATGAAGAGCTTATGAGTGTCTGGGCAAGAGACTATGCCATGTACATTGACACTAAATCTTTTGCAGTCATTCTCTATTCAATTTGTTTACCAGGATTACTATGGCTTTTAACCCCTCACCATCTTTAACCCCTTCCCGCATTATCACGTACATGTACGTAAGGGAATGCAGTCTCTTGCCGCATGTATGTACGTGATGAGACTGGGCGGGTGCAGGAGCTGTTACTAACAGCCGGGCCCCTGCTGTATCCGCGACATCACTATATATGGCGACACCGGGGAATAACCCTTCACATGCCCTGGTCACAGCACAGCACGTGCGGACTTTACAGAGGGAGGGAGTATCCTCAGACTCCATCAGCCCCCCACGCTGCGGTGACAGGGGGCTAATGTTTGCTATGGTAGCCCCGATGTCTTACACAGGCATTGGGGCCTGCCAGCGACGGAAGCCCAGGAGATTGAGCCCAGGGTTGCCAACCAGAATTTTTCTGTTTTCTAGACGACTTATCCTAAAATCACAGACAACCAACATTTTTGTATGGACAAACTGGAAAAACCTTAATGAATGATAAAGATTATAATGAATACATGTCTTTAGCTCAATATACTGATAAGAATGTGAGCTGTGAAATGATAATTACCACAAAAATAATCTAGTCAAACACCACCAGCCTCAAAAAAATCACGGACATGTATTTTCTTTTAATTTCTGAACGGTTGGCAAACCTGATCCAGCCCCTAGGCTGAGTCTCCTAGGCAACTGTAAGACACTGACAGTTCAATATAGTACAATACAGAATGCAAAATAAAGCCATTTTTTATCACCTTATATCACAAAAAGTGTAATACCAAGCAATCAAAAAGACATACCGTATTTTTCGCTTTATAAGACGCACCTGATTATAAGATGCACCCCAGATTTTAGAGTAGGAAAGTAAGAAAAAAATATTTTTCATCACACCTCATATCATACTCCCTCATAAATTTCAGGACATCACATCAGACCCCAATATCAGCCCTCCATGTCAGAACCCCATCAGCCCTCCATGTCAGACCCCCATCAGACCTCAGATCAGCCCACTGTGCCCCCATCAGACCTCAGATCAGCCCACTGTGCCCCCATCAGACCTCAGATCAGCCCATTGTGCCCCCATCAGACCTCAGATCAGCCCATCAGCCCCCATATCAGCCCACTGTGCCCCCATCAGACCTCAGATCAGCCCACTGTGCCCCCATATCAGCCCACTGTGCCCCCATCAGACCTCAGATCAGCCCATTGTGCCCCATCAGACCTCAGATCAGCCCATCAGCCCCCATATCAGCCCACTGTGTCCCCATCAGACCTCAGATCAGCACACTGTGCCCCCATCAGACCTCAGATCAGCCCACTGTGCCCCCATATCAGCCTACTGTGCCCCCAACAGACCTCAGATCAGCCCATCAGCCCCATATCAGCCCACTGTGCCCCCATCAGACCTCAGATCAGCCCACTGTGCCCCCATATCAGCCTACTGTGCCCCCATCAGACCTCAGATCAGCCCACTGTGCCCCCATATCAGCCCACTCTGCCCCATCAGACCTCAGATCAGCCAACCCTACCCCCATTAGACCTCAATCAGCCCCCATCAGACCTCAGATCAGCCCACCCTACCCCCATAGACCTCAATCAGCCCCCATCAGACCTCAGATCAGCCCACCCTACCCCCATTAGACCTCAATAAGCCCCATCAGACCTCAGATCAGCCCACTCAGCCCCATAAGCATAAAATAAAAAACTCTCTTACCTGTCCTGCGCCGCGGCTCCCCTCCTGGTCCGGCACTCCTATGTCTTCTAAGGCCGGCGCTGCACTGTCACCTGACTGCGTGCTGCGTCAGGTCATAGTGCACGCACCACGTTCTGACGCTGTACGTGGTCAGGACAGTGCAGCACCGGCCCGGAGAAGACAGGAGCGCCGGACACGGAGGGGAGCCGCGGCGCAGGACAGGTAAGAGAGTTTTTTATTTTATGCTTATGGGGCTGGGTGGGCTGATCTGAGGTCTGTTGAGGGTCCGGCACCTGATACATAGTAATGGAAGCGCTCACTTGTATTCGCTTTATAAGACAATTTCCCCCTACTTTTGGGGGGAAAAAAGTGCCTCTTATAAAGCGAAAAATACGGTATGTACCCCCAAAGTCGTACCAATCAAACAGTCATCTCTTCCTGCAAAAAATTAGCCCCTTAAAAAAGACAATCTCCCAAAAAATATGGCTTCCAGAAAATGGAGATGCTAAAACGTTTTTTTTTTTTTTCCAGAAATGCTTTTACTCCGTAAAACTGAAATAAATTTAAAAAAGTAGTCATACTAGGTATCACCACGTCCACAACAACCAGCTATATGAAAATATCACCTGATATACCCCCTAAGATGAATTCCATAAAAAAATAAAATAAAAACTGTGCCAAAACAACCAATTTTGATCACTTTGCCCCATAAGGTGTAATTTTGAGTGATCAAACAAATCATATGTACCCAAAAATGGTACCTATAAAAACGTCAACTCTTCCCGCAAAAAATGAGCCCCTACACAAGACGATTGGCAGAAAAATAAAAAAAATTATAGCTTTCAGAAAATGGCGACACAAAAACATGATTTTTATTCACAAATGCTTTTATATTGTATAAAACTGAAAAAAGTAATAAAAAATAGACATATAAGGTATTGCTACATCCATAATGACCTGCTCTATAAAAATATCACATGATGTACCACTTCAGTGAACACTGTAAAAAAACAAAAAATAAAAACTGTGCCACAACAGCCGTTTTTTTTACCTTGCATCACAAAAAGCGTAATATCGAGCAATTAAAAATCATATATACCTCAAAAGAGTACCAAAGTCACCTCATCCATTACAAAATGGGGTCATTTTTGGGGAGTTTCTACTGTAGGGGTGTACCCAGCTAGTTTGTAGCTACTCCCACCGAGCTAGTTACAGACACTCCCCTATCACTGCCCCTAACAACACCCAGCTAGTTTATAGCTCCTCCCATCCAGCTAGTTATATAGTCACTCCCCTATCACTGCCCCTAACACCTCACAGCTAGTTTATAGCTCCTCCCACCCAGATAGTTATATAGACACTCCACTATCACTGCCCCTGACAACATCCAGCTAGTGTATAGCTCCTCCCACCCAGCTAGTTATATAGACACTCCTCTATCACTGCCCCTAACACCCAGCTAGTTTATAGCTCTTCCACCCAGCTAGTTATATAGACACTCCCCTATCACTGCCCCTAACACCTCACAGCTAGTTTATAGCTCCTCCGACCAAGCTAGATATATAGTCACTCCCCTATCATTTTCCCTAGCAACACCCAGCTAGGTACATAACACTCCCCTATCACTGCCCCTAACATCAAGCAAGTTTATAGCTCCACCCCAAGCTAGTTACATAGACACTCCCCTGTCACTGCCCCTAACAACACCCAGCTAGTTTATATCTCTTCCCACCCAGCTAGTTATATAGACACTCCCCTATCACTGTCTCTAACAACATCCAGCTAGTTTATAGCTCATCCCACCCAGCTAGTTATATAGACACTCCCCTATCACTGCCCCTAACCACAGCCAACTAGTTTATATCTCTTCCCACCCAGCTAGTTATATAGACACTCCCCTATCACTGTCTCTAACAACATCCAGCTAGTTTATAGCTCATCCCACCCAGCTAGTTATATAGACACTCCCCTATCACTGCCCCTAACAACAGCCAGCTAGTGTATAGCTCCTCCCACCCAGCTAGTTATGTAACTAGCTGGGGGGGAGCCCACTCCTCCTTTGAGGGGAGGAACAGGGTGGTTAGCGCTGTTGCTGCCAACCATTTGCCAACCTCCTAACTCCTACTGGAACTTACAGCCAAAATAACCTAAAATATACATATTATAATTAAGGATGAGCGAAACCATGGAAGTTTGGCTTCACCGGGTTCAGCCGAACTTCAAGTCAAAATTCGGGTTCTGGACCCGAACTTGACCCTGAACCCCATTGAAGTCAATGGGGACCCAAACTTCACTGTATTAATTTCCGTTATAACATGGTTGTATCGGAAAATAATAGCATTCTTACGATAGAATGCAAAACAATATGGGAATTTCGGGGTAAAAAAAAACAAAAAACAACTCACCTCATCCACTTAATCGTGCTGCAGCAGCCTCTTCTACCATCACTGAACAGGACCTGCAATATGCGTGATGATGTCACTACGTGGAAGAGTGCGATGACATCATTGCGCACATCGCAGGTTCTTTGGCAGATCCGGTTCATTGAAGATAGAAGAAGCTGCTGCACCGCGATCAAGTGAATGAGGTATGTTTTTTTAACCCCTAAATTGCCATATTGTTTTGTGTTCAGTCTTAAGAATGCTATTATTTTCCAATATTAATAGTCCGGGTTCGAGACTGGGTACCGAACTCACGAAGTTCAGTATGAGCCCAAACTTTGCAGTTAGGGTTCGCTCATCCCTAATTATAATACATAAACAATAAGCAATTTGCAGAAACCCCCAGGTCTGGGGTACTGCACAAGCGCCATATTTATACATAGCCCTTGGTCATGCCCAAGTGAATGAAGCGAGTACTTGTAATTACACTACACCCCAACTACAGGGGAGAAGACCTGTAGTGTAATGAATAGGAAGCGGCATCACATGGAGTGCCACCTTCTCTTCAAACTGCTGATGTAGATTTTCTTTTTCCTCATCTTCTCAATTCGTCTCAGACCACCATCACAAGTTCTTTCAGCCACATTGTCTCTCTGTAGAGTTTGCACACAGACATCTCAAGTTCCTCACTTTTCTGCTGCTACCCCAAATACAGTGCCAAATGTGTGCCCAATGCCCCCAAATACTATACTGTAGAAATTATAGTACCATACAGATAGTCTCCCTGTAAAAACAGTGCTCCCAAAAGTCCCACTAACACTAATAATTCTCACCTTGAGTGCCCTCATTAGTAATAGTACCCCAGTAGTGATAATGTTCCCCCAACATACCCCTGTTAGCAGTAGTGCCCTCCAAATTGTAATGATAATACCACAATAGTACCCTGTGTAGTAGTTTTAATGCACCATCATTAATAATTTTCCTCATAGTGCCTCCAATTGTAATAAAACCCCTCATAGTGAGCCAGCAGTAACATTGTCCTCAAAGTCACACCAGTGTTGATAAACATCCCCATAGTGCTCCTAGTAGTTATAAAACCATCATAGTGCCCCTGGAAGTAATAAGACCCCTCTATAGTGCCCTGGTAGTTATACTGCTTCCATATAGTACCTCCAGAAATTATAATGCCACTGTAGTTTAGATAGCCCCCTATAATGCCCCCAGTAGTTTAACCCCTTCCCGCCCAGCGATATACTAGTACGGCGCTGGGCGGGTCTTTAAAGATGGCACCTGCTCCTGAGCAGAGTGGGCGCCATAGCCGCGGGTGGCCTGATGATTCCTACAGCAGACACCCGCGGCTGATGTCCGCAACTGGCAGTAATGCCGATCGCAGACATTTAACTCCATCCGAGCGCGTGAAACACCGGAAGCGCGCGTTTCTGGTGTTGCTCTTGTTCCCCAGTGTGGTGATCGGAGGAGCCGGACCGTGTATGCAGCAGCCCCTGCCTTTGTGAATGGCAGGAGGCTGCTGAATAGTATTTCCTATGGAGCCCTTGCTTGTAATAGGGCTCCATAGAAAACTAGTAAAATCATCATAGACTCCAATGCAACTGCATTGGGGTGGAAGAGAATAGCAATCTAATGACTGCTTGTTATAGTTCCCTATGGTAACTATAAAAAAAGTGTAAAATAATTAAAGTTTTTAAAAATGAAAAAAAAAACATAAAAATTCAAATCACCTCCCTTTCCCCAAAATAAAAATAAAAGAACTAAAAAAATAAAAAAATACACATCATGGGTATCGCCATGTGTGAAAACGCCCATACTAGAAAAATATAAAAATTTCTTTCTCATACGTAAAACAGCGAAATGGAAAAAAGCGTCAAAATGGCCGATTCGCCGTTTTTGGTCACTTCATTTTCTAAAAAAAAATAAATAAAAAGTGATCAAAAAGTCATACACACCCCAGAATGGTATCAATAATTCAGATCGCCCTGCAAAAAATGAGCCCCCATACAGCTCCGTACACATAAATACCAAAAAGTTATAGGGGTCAAAATATGGCGACGAAAAAAATTAAATTTCCAACTTTATAATTATTTTATCACGAACACAAGAAAAACTATACATATTAGATATCGCCGGATTCGTATTGCCCTGTAGAATGAAAGTAACTGGTCAGTTTTATTGCACATTGAACATCGTAAATAAAAAAACCCGTAAAACTGTTGCGGAATTGCTTTTTATTGCAATTTCACCACATTTGGAACTTTTTTCCTGCTTCCCACTACATCATATGCAATATTAAATGGTGGCGTTGGAAAGTACAACTTGCCCTACAAAAAACAAGCCCTCATACAGCTATGTGAACAGAAAAATAAAAAAAAGTTATGGCACTGTGAAGGCAAGAAGCGCAAAACGAAAATACAAAAACAAAAAAACCTCCGGGAGGAAAGGGTTAAATAGCCCCTATAGTATCCCCAGCAGTTTAAATAGCCCCCTAGAGTGCCCCCAGTAGTTTAAATAGTCCCCTATAGTGCCCCTAGTAGTTTAAATAGTCCACTATAATGCCCCAGTACTTTAAATAGCTTTTATAGTGCCCCAAGTATTTTAAATAGCGTCATATAGTGTCGCCAGTAGTTTAAATACTATAGTGTCGCTAGTAATTCAAGTGATAGCCTGTGGTGAGCCTAGTAGTTTATATAGTCCCCTAATAGTGCCATATGCCCCCTCTGGTGCCTCACACTGTACCCCCTCTAGTGCCCCACGCTGTGCCCCCTTATAGTGCCCCACACTGTGCCCCCTTATAGTACTCCACACTGTGCCCCCTTATAGTGCCCCAGCAGTTAAAGGGGTTCTCCGGGAATTAAGAAAATGAAAATATGTAAATATTACTTTATTATACATAATATATAAATATATTTCCAAATACCTTTCATTATTTATAATGGCTCGTTTTGTCTGGGGAGCAATCATCAGGGGAAACAAAATGGCCGCCGTCCCATTAGTTCACAGAAAACCTGTCCTAATCACACAGAAGGACAAGTTACTTTACAACACTGTGGTAAAGAGCTGCCTCATCCTCTTCTCCTACTTGTCAGGGATTATAATCCTCAATACAGATTATAAGAACTTTAGCTGAATCTCTGGGGAATTTAGTTCATGAAGAGACATGAAGTACAGAGAGGACGGCCAGGACAGACTGTGGTAATGTGGGAATGTGGTAATGGAGACTGTAAACAAGTGCTGCTGTTCAATAGCCACACCCCCACCCTCCTCTTATGTCTCCTCATCTTTCCATTCCCACAGAGATTCACCTGTATTCAGGATCATGATTCCTGACAGGCAGAGCAGAGACGAGGATGAGGCAGCTCTTTACCTCAGTGATGTGAAGATACTTGTCCTGCTGTGTGATTAGTATAGGTTTGTGTGTACTAACAGGACAGCGGCCATTTTATTTCTCCTAATGATTGCTCCCGAGACAACATGAGCCATTATAACTGATGAAAGGTATTTGGGAATATATTTATTATAAAGTAATATTTAAGTATTTTCATTTTCTTAATTCCCGGAGAACCCCTTTAAGGAAGGATGACGGATCCATCATAAAATCATGAAATTATTCTTGTGTCCAACAAGACATATACTATAAACAGTAATTCCACCTGGAAATGATGTCAGTTATGAAAACATCCAAAACAATAATGCCAGAAATGGTAATAAAATGTCAATTGATCCTAATAATTGTCACTAGAAATGGAAAATCATTTCTGATGTACATTGGTGCACTCAGGAGGTCAGTTATCCATCCATAGGTATTATCAATGGTGTATGATTAAAGTTGTTTCTTCAATGTACCGTATTTTTCGCTTTATAAGACGCACTCGATGATAAGACGCACCCCAGATTTTAGAGTAGGATAATAAGAAAAAAAATATTTTTCATCAGACCTCATATCAGATCCTCATATCAGACCCCCCATAAATATTAGGACATCACATCAGATCCCCATATCATCCCTCCATGTCAGCCCCCCATCAGAACTCAATTCAGGCCTTTCAGACCCCCATCAGACCTCAGATCAGCCCACTCAGCCCCCATCAGACCTCAGATCAGCCCTTTCAGACCTCAGATCAGCCCTTTCAGACCCCCATCAGCCCTTTAAGACCCCCCATCAGACGCCACCAGCTGCACTGAATACCCTCTCTAACAACACGCTAGCGGCAGGGCAGGCCAGCACCTCCAAGGCGTACAGCGCCAGTTCAGGCCACGTGTCCAGCTTTGAAACCCAGTAGTTGTATGGAGCAGAGTGATCGGTCCGGACGTTGGTATGGTCAGCTAGGTACTCCCTCACCATCTTTCTGTACAGCTCCCCCCTACTCTGCCTAGACTGGGGACAGGTGACAGTGTCTTGCTGGGGTGCCATAAAACTGGCAAAGGCCTTGGAGAGCGTTCCCCTGCCAGTGCTGGACAAGCTGCCTGCTCGCCTCCTCTCCCCCGCTACTTGGCCCACAGAACCACGCCCTCTGCCGCTAGCGGCGTCAGATGGGAAGGATTGTTTCAGCTTGTGCACCAGGGCCTGTTGATATTGATTCACTCTCATACTCCTTTCCTCTACAGGGATGAGAGTGGAAAGGTTCTACTTGTACCGTGGGTCCAGGAGAGTGAACACCCAGTAATTGGTGTTTGAAAAAATGCTTCTAACGCGAGGGTCACGGGATAGGCAGCCTAACATGAAGTCTGCCATGTGTGCCAGAGTCCCAACGCGCAAGAATTCCCTCTCCTCACTGGCCTGACTCTCCATTTCCTCCTCCTCCTCCTCCAAGTCCTCCTCTTCAGCCCATACACGCTCAAGAGTTAAGAAGGACTGAGCACTGGTACCCTCTTCTGTCTCGCCGACATTCTCCTCCTCTTCCTCCTCATCCTCATCCCCCTCCTCCGATATGTGCTGAGAAACAGACCGGAGGGTGCTCTGGCTATCAAGCGACGTATCTTCCTCCACCGTCTCTTGTGACAAGCGCAAAGCATCCAACTTCATGCTGAGCAGTGAGTTTTTCAACAGGCAAAGCAGCGGGATGGTGAGGCTGATAATGGCGGCATCGCCGCTGACCATCTGTGTTGACTCCTCAAAGTTGCTCAACACCTGGCAGATATCAGACATCCACGTCCACTCCTCATTGTAGACTTGAGGAATCTGACTGACCTGACTACCAGTTCTGGTGGAAGTTGACATCTGGCAGTCTACAATTGCACTGCGCTGCTGGTAAACTCTGGATAACATGTTTAATGTCGAATTCCATCTTATGGGCACGTCGCACAACAGTTGGTGAGCGGGCAGTTGTAGGCGGCGCTGCGCTGCCCTGAGAGTGGCAGCATCTGTGGTCGACTTGCAGAAATGCGCACAGATGCGGCGCACCTTGGTGAGCAAATCAGACAGATTAGGGTATGTCTTGAGGAACCGCTGAACTATTAGATTGAACACGTGGGCCAGGCATGGCACATGTGTCAGTCTGCCGAGTTGCAGAGCCGCCACCAGGTTACGCCCGTTGTTACACACAACCATGCCTGGCTTGAGGTTCAGCGGTGCCAGCCACAGATAGGTCTGCGCCGTGATGCCCTGTAACAGCTCTTGGGCGGTGTGCCTTTTGTCACCTAAGCTCAGCAGTTTGAGCACCGCCTGCTGGCGCTTACCCACGGCACTGCTGCTGCGCCTAGAGCTACCGACTGAAGGCGCCGTGCCCACGGATGGTAATTCGGAGGAGGAGGTGGAGGAGGAGGAGGGGTCGGAGGAGGAGGCATAGTACGTCTGAGAGACCGTGACCGAGGTAGGCCCCACAATCCTCGGTGTGGGCAGTAAATGAGCGGCCCCAGGGTCAGACTCGGTCCCAGCCTCCACCAAGTTAACCCAATGTGCCGTCAGTGATATATAGTGTCCCTGCCCGGCAGCACTTGTCCACGTGTCCGTGGTTAGGTGGACCTTCTCAGAAACAGCATTGGTCAGGGCACGGATGATGTTCTGTGACACGTGCTGGTATAGGGATGGGACGGCACATCGGGAAAAATAGTGGCGGCTGGGGACCGAATACCGAGGGGCAGCCACCGCCATGAGATTGCGAAAGGCCTCGGTCTCTACCAGCCTATAGGGCAGCTTCTCCAGGCTCAGCAATTTGGAGATGTGGACGTTGAGGGCTTGGGCATGTGGGTGGGTGGAACTGTATTTCCTCTTGCGCTCCAGCGTCTGCTGTAAAGACAGCTGAACGCTGCGCTGGGACACATTAGTGGACACTGTGGAGGATCGTGGAGGTGAAGGTGTGGTTTTCCGGCGGGAGGCGCTCGTGCTGGGGTCCTGGGCAGGGGGTTGACTAGCAGAGGCAGCGAGTGACACAGGGGAAGGAGCAGTGGTGTGACCCGCAGGAGGTGAATGGCCTTGGTTCCATTGAGTGGGGTGTTTAGCACTCATATGCCTGAGCATGCTGGTGGTGGTTAGGCTAGTAGTGGTGGCACCCCTGCTGATCCTGGTGTGGCACAGGTTGCACACCACAGTCCGTCGGTCATCCTCACTTTCTTTAAAGAACCTCCAGACTTGCGAACATCTAGGCCTCGCCACGGGAGCTTCACTACGTGAAACAGTTGCTGCTGATGCACCAGCTCTGGCCCTGCTTCTCCCTCTGGCCACACCACTGCCTCTTCCAACCTGTTCTGGTGAAGCACTCGCCTCCGCCTCAGAAGCACTGTCTTCACTCGGCTTATCAACCCAGCTTGGGTCAGTCACCTCGTCATCCTCCGATTCCTCAGTCTGCTCCCCCCTCGGACTTCCTGCCCTGACAACAACTTCACCACTGTCTGACAACTGTGTCTCCTCATCATCCGACACCTCTTTACACACTTCTTCCACTAAGTCAACAATATCATCATCACCCACAGACTGCGACAGTTGGAAAACTTGGGCATCGGGAAAGAGGTCAGCAGCAACCTGAGAAGTGGTTTGTGACTCTGGGAAGGGTCCAGAAAACAGTTCCTCAGAGTATGCCGGATCGCATTCCAAATTTTCCTGGGAGGGGGCAGACTGGGGGGAAGGAGGTTGAGGTGGAGGAGCCAGAGGAGTGCTCCCTTGGGTAACGTGGGTGGACTGTGTGGAAGACTGACTGGTGGACAAATTACTTGAAGCATTGTCCGCAATCCACGACATCACCTGTTCGCACTGTTGTGGTTTCAACAGTCCTCTACCACGTGTCCCTGTAAGTTGAGACATGAAGCTAGGGAGTGTAGCTCTGCGGCGTTCCCCTGCTCCCTCATCAGCAGGTACTGTCTCACCCTGCCCAGGACCACGGCCTCTGCCCCCTGCAGTAATTGAATGCCCATGCCCACGCCCTCGTCCTCGACCCTTAGCCCTGGGGTTCAACATTTTATGTATATAAGTGTATTATATGTACAAAAAAAAATGGGCCTGCTGTACTGAAACCCACAAACTTGTTCAATCCGAACAAGAAAATATATAGGTGGATAAGTTAGAGCAAAATTACGTATGTTATTACGTACCGTGCAGTATGGAGCAATTACACTGAAACTATTAGATTAGGCAGACTTGGTCTGCTTAAGTGCAACCCAGACAAATGTCGCACAGAGATTTTTGTAATGTAGCTGTATAAGTGAGAGCAAAAGACCATTTTTAATTAAGTGACGTACAGAATGTGTCACCTGGACAGAAAATACGGATTGTGGTTTGTGGTGACTGGACAGCTGAACTGTGACACACAGAATGGTTCCACACAGCTGTATGAAATGGATTGGTATCACTGAGATAAAACAACAATTTTTTAACGTGACGTGCAGAAAATATAAGAGAGCAAACTCAGCCCCTGCTTACTGTGGCTATTTTGACTGCAACCCAGAAAAATGTTGCACAGAGATTTTTGTAATGTAGCTGTATCAGTGAGAGCAAAAGACCTTTTTTAATTAAAGGGGTTGTCCGGGTTCAGAGCTGAACCCGGACATACCCAGGTTTTGACTCCCACAGCCCTCCTGAACAGGGCATCGGAGCATCTCATGCTCCGATGCCCTCCCTTGCCCTGCGCGATCCAGCGCAGGGCAAGGGCTCTTTTGTTTATAAACATTCACTGCCGGGCGGAGGCTTCCACCCGGCAGTGAGTTCGGTGACGTCACTGGCCGTAATGGGCCGGCTTTAGCGCTGCCCTAGCCGTTTGAATGGCTAGGGCAGCGCTAAAGCCTGCCCATCAGCGCCGATGACGTCACCGGACTCACTGCCGGGCGGAAGCCTCCGCCTGGCAGAGCCCGGTACGTCACCGGAACCGGGCTAAATTCCTTTGCCCTGCGCTAATTAGGATGCTCCGATGCCCTGTTCAGGCGGGCTGCCTGGGTGAATTGAAAGGTATGTCCGGGTTCAGCTCTGAACCCGGACAACCCCTTTAAGTGACGTACAGAATGTGTCACCTGGACAGAAAATACGGATTGTGGTTTGTGGTGAGTGGACTGCTGAACTGTGACACACAGAATGGTTCCACACAGCTGTATGAAATGGATTTGTATCACTGAGATAAATCAATAAAAAAAAAAAGTATTACATATGGCGATAGCTGCACTACTAGTGCCAGCCAGCCCAGCCAGGAGACAAAAGAAATGTCTTGTAGCCCTTAGAAGGGCTGTTGGGTTCTTTTGATATCACTCCTGCCTAACAGAGAACTAAATCCAGGCCCTAACACTCTCCCTGAAACGCAGCCGATCTGTCCCTAACGACATCCAGACAGCATCTGAGCCGAGCACCGCGGGCAGTCACTAGTATATTCCAGGGTTACCTGATCAGGCCAGCCAACCCCTGCTATCGACATGTAAGGGCCCCACGTGATGCTGGGTGTACCGTAGAGTCTCCTGCCTTGTGATTGGCTGAGTTTATAGGCGCCAAAAATTCAAAATGCGGGAGATGCCATTTCCTCGAGCATGGCGAGATACTCGTCCGAGCAGCGAGCACTTACAAGTACCCTAATACTCGAACGAGCACCAAGCTCGGACGAGCATGCTCGCTCATCTCTAGAAATAATATATACACAATAAATCAATATCAATTGGATGGATCAGGGTCACGTAATGTAAATAGAGTGAGAATAATCAAATAATGAGTGACTCCTAAAAATAACATTTATTAAATATCTGATTAAAAGGAACTAAATAGTTCATGTCAAAAGAAAAAAAGGGGGGGGGGGGGAAGGTAGGTAGGGCAGGGGTGTGTAACAGGACAATTCCCTGTAGGGCCCTATTAGTAACCCTGTGCCCAGGGAACACCCCCGAATGGTAGGGGTGCCCTGTCCCCGAACCTAACCTACAGATCCCTAGCTCACCCTAGATGAAGTGAGATAGCAATGGTATCACCAGGACCCCAACGCGTTTCGCCCAGCACTGTGGGCTCCTCAGGGGGTGATGTCCAAAAAAGAGGGGATATCAGGAGAAGGGTACACCAAATGGATACTGTCACCTAGTGTACATACATAGGTTAATGCCAACATGGGATAGGGAGTATGGATGAATACTTGCCCGAGGCCAGGGAGATGACCCTAATGTAATGCCTTGGATTCTGTAGATAAAAAGCAGACAACAGATGCTATCACATAACGGCAAAGTTTAAGACCCAAAACTCCCTCAGAGGGAGGAAGGTACTTACATAGCAGGCTATCGGGCTCAAGCACTCCCACGTGGCGCTGGTACATGCACCGAATCGGCGCCGGGCGTTAGTTTAAATAGTCGCGCGACAGCGCAACTTCCGGTGTGGGAGTGACGGGTATCCGGTGCGTGGAACGCACATTGGAACGCATCACTCCTCCTACTAAGCCGAGACGCCCGCCTCTATCTGTCAAAGCCAGCAGATGGAAGGTGTCTGTCCAACATAGTAAGTAGGTGAAGCGCCCATAGTTTCTTAGGACAAATGATAGAAGACCGAAGGAGATACCACAGTCGGTCCGTAGAGAACAATAACAGATGTCGTGGAGCAGTAATCCACATCAAGAAATTGGGCACTTCTCGTGCCCCTGGCCAGAAGTATTAGCTGAATACAAGAGATAAAGATACTATATGTATTGGAGAAGGAAATTTAAATAAAGCAGGTGAAGGTAAGTCTTTCGTTAAGACCAAGGGGGGACTGAGAGCGGAAACGAAAGATCCACTCGGACTCTTTCTGTAATAGTCTACGGTCCCAGTCGCCCCTCCTGGGTGATTCAGGAACCTGTTGGATCGCTGTAAATATAATGGTCCGTAGGTCACTATTATGGCACTTAATAAAGTGGTTAGCAACTGGTGTGTCTCTGTTATTTTTTATGTCATTTACATGTTCTAAAATCCTGCGTCTGAACTCCCGAGTGGTTTTTCCCACATAATCAAGTGGGCAAGGGCACTGGCACAGGTATATCACACCTTTACTTTTACAGTTGATGAAGTCATTCACAGCAAAAGTTTGTTGAGTTACTGAGCACTTTATGGTTTTAGTTCTACGTATAAAATTGCATGCTTTGCATGTACCACATCTAAAGATACCCAACGGTCTCCTGTCAAGCCATGTTCCTTCTTTTTTGGGGACCGTGTAGTGACTATGAACCAGTCGATTCTGTAGGCTCCTCCCTTTCCTATACGTAATTTGGGGAAAGGGGGCAATGGCAGTAGTGAGATCCAAATCCATATGTAGAATGGGCCAATATTTTTGTAGTATGTCTCTCACTTCTTTGCTGGCATTATCAAAGGTGGTGACTAACCTAAGTGGTGGGGAGGTATTCGAATCATGTGGTTTTGGGACCAGGAGATCATCTCGATCCCGGCCCTCAGCATTCTTGAAAGCATCCCTCAGGACTGATTTAGGGTATCCTCTATGGTGCAACCGGTTACGCAATTTTTTAGCTTCGATGTAGAAGCTTTCTGGGCTAGAACAATTTCTGCGCATCCGCAGAAATTGTCCTTTAGGTATCCCTCTTTTTAAGGAGAGAGGATGGTGACTCTGCCAATGAAGGATACTGTTGGTCGCGGTAGGTTTTCGATACACCGTGGTGCAGAGGTGCTCACCTTGTTTTCTGATACACAGATCCAAAAAGGTAAGTGAACTATCGTCTAAAACAAAGGTGAAAAAAAGTCCAATTTGATTGGAATTTAAAACAGACATGAATTCAATGAAACAGTCCTCGCCGCCGGTCCACACCAGGAAAATGTCATCAATATAGCGTGACCAAAAAAGGATGTTTCCATTCCAGGTGTTGGACCGGTCGGCGAAGACATGGGTGTCCTCCCACCAGCCCAGGAGGAGATTTGCGTACGACGGGGCACAGGGGCTCCCCATCGCGGTCCCCCTGAGCTGGTGGTAGAACACACCATTGAAAATAAAGTAGTTGTGAGTCAAGGTAAATTCCAAGAGGGATAAAACAAACTGATTGTGCTTGCTGAAATGGGTACCCCTAGTACTAAGGTAAAAGGCCACTGCCTGGATGCCTTGTTCATGTGGGATAGAAGTGTAAAGAGATTCTACATCGATGCTTCCAAGTTTGGAGGCAGGGTCTACGGTGAGGGATTCAATCTTTCGCAAGAAGTCCATACTATCCCTGGTATAGGACGGTAGGGACGTCACAAAGTTACGCAAGATACGATCAATGTAGATACCACAGTGATGGGTTATGGAATTAATGCCTGATACTATAGGGCGACCTTTTAAGATTTGCAACCCCTTATGGACTTTGGGGAGGGCATAAAAGGTTGCAATCTGTGGTGTCCCCGGTAGCAGGTAATCAAACTCGGTTTTGCTGATGACTTTGTCATGAAGTCCCTTCATAAGTAGATCTTTAAGGGTGGAAAGAAAAAGGGTTGTTGGATCGGTTGGGAGGACCCTATAACTGTTTTTGTCATTCAATAGGTCTGTACACATCTTGATGTATTTTGGGTGATCTAGAATAACTAGATTACCTCCTTTATCAGAGGGTTTTAAGATGATATTACTATCTTGTTCTAAGGTCCTCAAAGCCCGAGCCTCATCACGGGTTAGATTATACTGAGGACACTTTCTCAAATTTAAGTGTTCAATGTCTGAGCTGACCATCTTTAGAAAGATATCGATACAGTCCGTGTTGGTGGTAGGCGGTGTTTTAGTGCTGATGGGACGGAGGTCTGTAAAGGGACCCTCCCCTGGTGATCTAGCACTCTCCTCCCATAGATTCATGAGGATCTGTAAATCGGAGAAATCCTCAGGGTCAACCCCTACTTTGTTACAGGTCTCCCTATTGAAATTATGATAAAACTTAAACCATTTCAACCTACGACAAAACAAACTGATGTCTTTCGTCCAGATAAAGGGGTCAAACTTTGTTGTCGGGACAAATGAAAGTCCTCTCTTGAGGACCGACCGAAAATGAACGAGTCTCGACCTCCGATGACTCCTTACAAATAATTAATTTATCGGATAGAGTCCTCACTGATACCGAGGCTATGGTCCTCAAGAGAGGACTTTCATTTGTCCCGACAACAAAGTTTGACCCCTTTATCTGGACGAAAGACATCAGTTTGTTTTGTCGTAGGTTGAAATGGTTTAAGTTTTATCATAATTTCAATAGGGAGACCTGTAACAAAGTAGGGGTTGACCCTGAGGATTTCTCCGATTTACAGATCCTCATGAATCTATGGGAGGAGAGTGCTAGATCACCAGGGGAGGGTCCCTTTACAGACCTCCGTCCCATCAGCACTAAAACACCGCCTACCACCAACACGGACTGTATCGATATCTTTCTCAAGATGGTCAGCTCAGACATTGAACACTTAAATTTGAGAAAGTGTCCTCAGTATAATCTAACCCGTGATGAGGCTCGGGCTTTGAGGACCTTAGAACAAGATAGTAATATCATCTTAAAACCCTCTGATAAAGGAGGTAATCTAGTTATTCTAGATCACCCAAAATACATCAAGATGTGTACAGACCTATTGAATGACAAAAACAGTTATAGGGTCCTCCCAACCGATCCAACAACCCTTTTTCTTTCCACCCTTAAAGATCTACTTATGAAGGGACTTCATGACAAAGTCATCAGCAAAACCGAGTTTGATTACCTGCTACCGGGGACACCACAGATTGCAACCTTTTATGCCCTCCCCAAAGTCCATAAGGGGTTGCAAATCTTAAAAGGTCACCCTATAGTATCAGGCATTAATTCCATAACCCATCACTGTGGTATCTACATTGATCGTATCTTGCGTAACTTTGTGACGTCCCTACCGTCCTATACCAGGGATAGTATGGACTTCTTGCGAAAGATTGAATCCCTCACCGTAGACCCTGCCTCCAAACTTGGAAGCATCGATGTAGAATCTCTTTACACTTCTATCCCACATGAACAAGGCATCCAGGCAGTGGCCTTTTACCTTAGTACTAGGGGTACCCATTTCAGCAAGCACAATCAGTTTGTTTTATCCCTCTTGGAATTTACCTTGACTCACAACTACTTTATTTTCAATGGTGTGTTCTACCACCAGCTCAGGGGGACCGCGATGGGGAGCCCCTGTGCCCCGTCGTACGCAAATCTCCTCCTGGGCTGGTGGGAGGACACCCATGTCTTCGCCGACCGGTCCAACACCTGGAATGGAAACATCCTTTTTTGGTCACGCTATATTGATGACATTTTCCTGGTGTGGACCGGCGGCGAGGACTGTTTCATTGAATTCATGTCTGTTTTAAATTCCAATCAAATTGGACTTTTTTTCACCTTTGTTTTAGACGATAGTTCACTTACCTTTTTGGATCTGTGTATCAGAAAACAAGGTGAGCACCTCTGCACCACGGTGTATCGAAAACCTACCGCGACCAACAGTATCCTTCATTGGCAGAGTCACCATCCTCTCTCCTTAAAAAGAGGGATACCTAAAGGACAATTTCTGCGGATGCGCAGAAATTGTTCTAGCCCAGAAAGCTTCTACATCGAAGCTAAAAAATTGCGTAACCGGTTGCACCATAGAGGATACCCTAAATCAGTCCTGAGGGATGCTTTCAAGAATGCTGAGGGCCGGGATCGAGATGATCTCCTGGTCCCAAAACCACATGATTCGAATACCTCCCCACCACTTAGGTTAGTCACCACCTTTGATAATGCCAGCAAAGAAGTGAGAGACATACTACAAAAATATTGGCCCATTCTACATATGGATTTGGATCTCACTACTGCCATTGCCCCCTTTCCCCAAATTACGTATAGGAAAGGGAGGAGCCTACAGAATCGACTGGTTCATAGTCACTACACGGTCCCCAAAAAAGAAGGAACATGGCTTGACAGGAGACCGTTGGGTATCTTTAGATGTGGTACATGCAAAGCATGCAATTTTATACGTAGAACTAAAACCATAAAGTGCTCAGTAACTCAACAAACTTTTGCTGTGAATGACTTCATCAACTGTAAAAGTAAAGGTGTGATATACCTGTGCCAGTGCCCTTGCCCACTTGATTATGTGGGAAAAACCACTCGGGAGTTCAGACGCAGGATTTTAGAACATGTAAATGACATAAAAAATAACAGAGACACACCAGTTGCTAACCACTTTATTAAGTGCCATAATAGTGACCTACGGACCATTATATTTACAGCGATCCAACAGGTTCCTGAATCACCCAGGAGGGGCGACTGGGACCGTAGACTATTACAGAAAGAGTCCGAGTGGATCTTTCGTTTCCGCTCTCAGTCCCCCCTTGGTCTTAACGAAAGACTTACCTTCACCTGCTTTATTTAAATTTCCTTCTCCAATACATATAGTATCTTTATCTCTTGTATTCAGCTAATACTTCTGGCCAGGGGCACGAGAAGTGCCCAATTTCTTGATGTGGATTACTGCTCCACGACATCTGTTATTGTTCTCTACGGACCGACTGTGGTATCTCCTTCGGTCTTCTATCATTTGTCCTAAGAAACTATGGGCGCTTCACCTACTTACTATGTTGGACAGACACCTTCCATCTGCTGGCTTTGACAGATAGAGGCGGGCGTCTCGGCTTAGTAGGAGGAGTGATGCGTTCCAATGTGCGTTCCACGCACCGGATACCCGTCACTCCCGCACCGGAAGTTGCGCTGTCGCGCGACTATTTAAACTAACGCCCGGCGCCGATTCGGTGCATGTACCAGCGCCACGTGGGAGTGCTTGAGCCCGATAGCCTGCTATGTAAGTACCTTCCTCCCTCTGAGGGGAGTTTTGGGTCTTAAACTTTGCCGTTATGTGATAGCATCTGTTGTCTGCTTTTTATCTACAGAATCCAAGGCATTACATTAGGGTCATCTCCCTGGCCTCGGGCAAGTATTCATCCATACTCCCTATCCCATGTTGGCATTAACCTATGTATGTACACTAGGTGACAGTATCCATTTGGTGTACCCTTCTCCTGATATCCCCTCTTTTTTGGACATCACCCCCTGAGGAGCCCACAGTGCTGGGCGAAACGCGTTGGGGTCCTGGTGATACCATTGCTATCTCACTTCATCTAGGGTGAGCTAGGGATCTGTAGGTTAGGTTCGGGGACAGGGCACCCCTACCATTCGGGGGTGTTCCCTGGGCACAGGGTTACTAATAGGGCCCTACAGGGAATTCTCTAGAAATAAACCCAAATTTCTTGTGATTTGGGGAAAGAGAAAGCATAATTTACTCTGAGTTCCAGGGAAATATATATGCATATTCTGGTGGGTGCTCTTTCACATTATGGAGAATGTTTTGTACATGTGAGGATTATTGTAGGCCAGGCAATGCTGCTCTTAGCTTCTGGGAAAAATCTAAGCAGAGCAGACAGGGTTGCCTTTTTTACCTGAGACCTTTGGGGGCCTCTGGGTGCTTACAAATATATGCTAAGTAGCATGTGTAACATCTGGTGATATGAGAAAGACTCAGCTTTCTTTCCTTTTGGTCAGGAAAGTTAATGAATATCTTTCCCAGAAACCCAAGGATACGAAAATGATCTTACCAGCAGAAGTAAGATATTCTAATTTGCATATATTTTTTTCAGAAACCAAGAGCAGTGATGCCTGGCCTACAATACTCCTCATGCATACTAGGCACTCTCCATAATGAAAAAAGTATGCATCAGACAGTATATGTATATGTCCCTTAAATTAGGAGAAGCATATTAGTCCAACAGTCACTAATTTTTTCGTTCTTTTCAGAAAAAAATATGAGTCCTAGGAGACCAGACAGTGTTATATATCACTTTTCAGGCAATTGGAGCATATTTGATTCAGTTCTAAATTGAATAAAAAAATGTACCTGAGATTTCATGTTCAAAGAGTTTAGTGGCTTGGCACCATTATGTAAGATGTTTTGTTAAAAGTCTATAGAAATGCAGTACAAACTTCAGAGTCAATGCCACTTCAATCTTTTTTACTTTACCTCCTGATTTCTGCATACACTTCACTTTGAAGAGGCTTTGAAGGTGCTTTGAACAAACTACGATTCACAAATGAAAAATGAAAATGAATCCCATTGCTAAATAAACTGAATATTTCTTAATTATTATGTGAATGAAGAATATATAAATTGCTAAATTGATCTGATACTTACTGTTTATGCTGTAACTGCCTTGATGTTGTGGCTTCAGCTTTGAAATGTTGAATAAACTAATGACAGCAGATGCTTCCAACCATCTGTACAGTGAAAAGACCAAAATTGCAATTCAAATGAATTTGTTAAAGGGTTAATTAATTAATAATATTTTGTTGAATATTATTAATTAATATTCATAAATAGGCGTAACCGGCTGACGCTAGCTCCGCCTATTTATTTCCCACACTGTTCTATTCCCTACACGCTTAAGCTATAGCGGCGACTATAAAGACCACGTATACAGTATTTTAAACAATAAAAGGCTTTATTATAAAATAACACGTCTACGGTCTAATATTTAGACTATATCTATATATATATATATATATATATATATATATATATATCTATATATATTTATATATATAGCCACACCACAATACAATAACACACCCTCAGTATAAAAACTCCACTACACTACACAATCCCACATAATTCCACCCACAATACTAACTAAACACATACACTCACACAGAAATACAGCAATACCCTCCCAAGCCTGATCTTAGCTATCCCTAGGAAACAAAGGGTTAAATAACAGTAGGGGAAAATGAGGGATATTGCAGGGGTTAAATGGACAGGGGTACCACAGGGCAGGGGTGCAGGGAGGTATGGCAGGGGTTAAATGGACATGGACACTGGCAGGGCAGCAGGGGTTAGCCCAGGTTCCACAGGGCAAGGGTGCAGGGAGGTATGGGCAGGATGGTTACAGGGGTCAGAGCAACAGGGTTGGATC